>LQNK01002493.1:107066-144231 GCA_001586405.1 Phoebis sennae | reverse complement strand
GCCGGACATGGATAGTTGATAAAAATAAAAAATATATATTTAGGTATCGGTTCATCAATAATCAGTTGTGAGTTGACCAATTGAATAAGGAAAGCCGCTGAGGTGTATACAAGAGTCAATTCTGATTTTATTATTGTGCTATATTAATGTTCAAATATCGAATTGACTACGCCAAAAGTAGTAAATCAAGGTGCAGAACATGTAAAAAGAAAATATTCGGCAAGGAAATACGAATTGCAATTGTAGTTAAGGTATATATTTTTATATTTAACTATATACATTTATACTGTAAAGGTGTTTTATTTATTAGAAGATATAATATAATAATACATTGATAAAGAGAATTAAATTTATTATTTCTACATGTATTTTCAATGTAAATGCTGAAAGATTTATACTTATATTTTTCTTTGTTCAAGTTCATATCAATATTTCATTGTATTGCATTAGTTATTGTGTCTTATTTAAGTAGTAAAATGTCACACCCATTTATATGCATCCTAAAAGTGCACTTTTGTTTCTCACTACAAATAGTGTAATTATTTGTTAATATTGATAAAATATATTGTGAAAAGATGTCAAATATATTTACCTTCTTGTAAGACCATCTAATAGCCTTTCACCTCAAGGCACCTGTTGCAAACTTGAGTCTTTAATAATATTTTCTTTCCAATTTCTTGTTATGTTAACTTTTAGTATTATGATTTTTAAAATGAATTTTATTAGTTATGCAAAGCTGTTATTGGTATAAGAATGCTAAGCTTGTAAAATTTTATGCAAATGCAATTTTTATTTTAATAAGTGGATTAAAAAGAGTAATATTTTATGTTATTTACATATAGCTTGCGACCGCTTTTGTATATCACTTGCTTTCATCCACAATAAATTAATCAAGCATCAAATTTATTCGCAAAAATAATTTGCAACTTTATATGAAAAAAATAATATAAGGGGTAGCTCTCCATGCATGTAAATGAAGGGAAAAATAGTAATTTGTGAATATATCATTAAATGAGATTATAAAATTAAATAGAGGTATCTAAATAGATTTTTTGCTAAAATAAATATTTTACGAGATACACACTACTACAGTTGTAAATATGTCATACCCCATGCCTTTTCAAAATCATAGCAAATAGATTAAGAACATAAAATACTCAATATATTCCCAAAAATCTCTGATAAATAGCTTTCTGCTCGCATGGACAACAAATGTCTGTATTTTTATGTGCTGTGTCAGATTTTGGTCAACCCTATTACAATAGTAAATTATAAAAAAAACTTTTGTAATTTACTATTGTATAATGTTCCCATGGTATTCAAGAATCATTTCTGTTCCAGTCAAATGGTTTTCTCCAGCCAATTTGGCATCACGAAAAATGTTTCTTTAAAAAAGGAAAACGTCTAGTGCGAGCTGGTGAATTTGAGAAATTCAATTGTCTCAAGCATGATGATCAAATACGTATAAAAGCTTGTATGGGTATGTCTTTCTTTATAAAAAATACACTTAATGTATATAGTGATAGTAATTATATATTTTTATTTTCTTAGATATTCATAGAACTACACATACACTGTTGATATATATATAGCATGTTTCCATGATTTATATTTTTAAACAACACTTATTAAACATTCTGAAAATTTTCAGTTGATCCATTGGAGCAAACAGCATCTCAACATAATAGTGAATCTAAAACCACCCTTGGTGATAGAGAATTAGCTATTTTGTCACAGTATACTGTTGAGAAAAGTAAAACCTCCAGGGCTCTATGTCGAAAATGTGAGCTAAAAATTGTTCAGGTATGTAAAGAATCTAATACTGTTTTTATTAAATGATATTATATAATTTATATCAATGATTTTTTATTTGTTCATCTATTAAATATATTTTAATAAATCCTTTTTATTTAGGACTAATTTAGCTACTATATATAGGTTAAAATAACATAAATTATTTTTTAGGATGATGTTAGAGTTTCTAAAATAGTGTATGAAGAAAAAAAAGGTGAAATAGATCACTGGTATCATTTAGCATGCTTCGCGACTATAAGAACCGCATTAGAATTTTCTGCTGGAGGTGAACATTTGCCAGGATTCGAGTTATTGTCAACGGAAGATAAAGAAAACGTCAAAAATCAAATAAAGTATGTATAAGTTAGCATGGACAAATAATGTATGTCTAAGGTTTCGGGGTTAACCGTCACCGTCTCTACACGTCTGTTCGTTTAATGTATGGACCACTATTTTTTCTTGTCTTGTGACAAAGGCATGCATGGCGTGGAAGCAGTAGACTTTATTCTTGATAGCCTATTTGAACTCATTCATAAATTGGTAAATTTTAAATTGAATTTTTTGGGTATCTAACTATCTTAGGGTCAAAAAATATATTATTAGATGAAATATTAATCATTTAAGACCAAATAAAAAAAGAGTCAGTCAACTAGCCTATTGAATGAAAGACCAGAATATGAACCACATACAGTGGACAATTTGAAATGTAATTTTTTAAAAGATGGCATTTCATGCCGTTGATACCAATGCAATGCCGTCTGATCCTAATTAACTATTTATGATTTATGATATATATTTTTTTTGAGAATAGAAAACTAATGGACCTACAGACATGCTACATTCTTCATTATAGCACATGTAATTTATCTGTTATCTATTTACCAGGGCTGATATTGTAGACGAACCGATCATGAAGCATAAAGTAAAACGTGACGCGGCCCCTGAGCCCAGTAATGCTAATAACGAAGATGAAATACGACAGCAGAGTGACTTGTTCCATAAGTATAAGGAAGCTTTAGAGGGTCTTCGAAAAATTGATATAGGGATATTATGTAAGAAGAATGCAATTTTCATGCCTAAAGGAGTAGATGAGGTAAAGTTACTATTATATAATTTTGTTTAATAGATCATATAAGGATTGTTAAGGTCCTGTAATATATAAAAAAAAATATTTTCTGCGTTGTCCAGACCAGCGTATTAACATTGTAATACTATTAACATTGTAAAAAATATACACACATTGTTCTCAATTGTTATGAAAATATTTTCAGAGATTAGACTTATTAGCAGACTGTATGACGTTCGGCGTACTAGAAAGGTGTCCGACATGCAAGGGGCAATTACATCTGAAATCCTTTTACTATGAATGCTCAGGTAAAATATATTTATGTAAAAAATATATACCATACATTCATTAGTTCAACAACACAAACATAGGTGTTAAAAGTGTATAATGGGAACATGCATTTTTATCAAAACAACTTTTTAATGTAAAGTTATGCATGTGGTGTTTACCTACCTATAATTGTACACTTAGTTTTAAGATACATATCTCGATGTATACTGGCTTTTTTGTAACAATTTACTGGTAAACCTTCAATAAAAAAAAATAGTATAAAAGTCATTCGTTATCAGTTCTGAACTCATGTAGTGCAACTTCCAGCCGAGTTCATGAAATTAAAAAAATACAAGTAAATTTTTGAATGCGTTCTCTTACGGCCGTTTTCAATATTCTATCTATCCCTAGTTTTGCTTACTAAAGACAGGCAAATCTATATATTTACACTTACTTTGATTTCAATATGCTGTCGCCGGATAGCCTTTGTTATGACTTTTGACAATCAAATATCATTTAATTTTAAATTACAATCTATCCACAATCTTTGATACATTATTGAAAACGGCCGTTAATGCCCGATACACATAGAATACGGCGGGTCTAGTCCTTTGTATTTATATAAAGGACTTCACATCGAGTCGGTTGCTTTCAGTTTGAACTATTGCAGGATTTCGTAACGAGTGGAGTGCTTGTTCATATCAAACAACGAGTCCGCGAAGGAGACTGATGATTATACCGCAGGAGCTGGAGAACTTCCCGGCCTTCAAAGATTACGTGCCGACTATAGGAGAGAGGATATTCGATGAAGCACCATTCGAACTGCCTTCAGCGTCGATTAAGAGGTTCGTTTTAGAGCATTATTTAGGTGTTTATGATATACTTGCTGCGCCTGCGCATATCACCCATTCCCGTGAAATTTCGGGTATAAAAACTTCTTTTTTGGGTTTGAAACAATATTATTTCATCTAAATCGATTTATGGTTTAAGTGTGAAGGAGAGTTAGACAGACAAAGTTATTTTTGCATTTATAATATTAGTGTGGAAGTATGGATTTCCAAGCAATGTGTGTAAAAACTTAGATGTAAGAAGTTTTATGATCATGTTTGGAAGTTTGTTCAAATCTTTTTCAGATATAAATAATATTTTCTATTTCATACATCAATAGCGTTCCGCTCCGCAGTTTTTGTTCGCGTAAATTAATTTCATTTTATTCCCTTCAAATGTTTGAGTAGTTAGCATGTCAACCGAGGGATCTTTCGATTTTCTAGAGATTAAAATAAATCTCGGAGCATAGAAACCCGATTAACTTGCTCAAAAAATATGTCCGTTTCATTCAATTGAAGCCTTTGTGTACCATAGTAGCCTAACTATTTTTTATTACAATATTGAGTCTATTATTTCATACAGTTAAAATTGAACATCTTTACAGAATCTGGATAGCCTAAAAGTGATACAACGAATATTCACTAGATATCACGTAACATGAACACTTTCACACTAACCTGGTTCTGCCGACATTAAATTTTAATTGGATAAAATAATTGACTATACATTGCAATATATCAAAATTCCGTTAGGCAACTATGGTTCTCGTGGCCTCAATTCGTCCATCACTACAAAACAATCTCATATAGGTTCAGACCAACAATCGCCAATCCTCCATTGAAGAACGTGCAGTTCTTCGTGCACGGCTTCAAAGGCGAGGACAAGCTGAGGGTGAAGCGGCGCATCCTGCGGCAGGGCGGGCTGGTGGCGCGCGAGCTGCTGGCCACCGTGGCCGCCGCGCTGTCCACGCACCAGGCGGTCAAGAAGTACTCCAGGGTTGTGGAGAAGATGGAGGTCGCGGGGATACATGTGAGTACCGTGTTTTTCTGAAAGGTCAAAATAAATGACGACCCGATTGATGCAGAGGAAATAGCAATGGTCTATTGCGCCGGAGGTTCGGTGGGTTTGATACTCACAAGTAGAAAATTATGATGTTTGGGTGTTTACTTCATCTATAGGTATAGTTATTTATAATTATTTACAAAAAAAGTATGTTTAAGTATGTCTATCAATAATTTTTTTCCATATACAGCTTTGCTTAGTTTGGGACTAGATGGCGTTGTGTTTGGGCCTAAATGTCCAGGAATATTTATTTATTTATAAACATCAGTATTTGTGCATGCACCAAAAAAGAACATGCAGAAATGATTTAGTACTGTGGAAATTGGGGACGTACATGAAAGTTGCATATATATACTGTAAAAAGCCCGTGAGGATAATTGGATATTTGTACTATGGAACTGACACGCAGTTCCATAATGGTTAGGTCAGAAAGAGAAAAAACACCAGTATTTCTGCAAACGGCTTTAAAATCTAAACAATGTTACAAAAATTATCCTATAACTCCCATGAATAGAAAACTAATTTCTTTTTTTTTTACTCATAATTTTTTTCAGGTTGTCGAAGAAAACTTCTTGGACGAAATTGAATCTAGATCCGACGTGATTGGAGTTCTTGACGCAATCGCCCTCATTGAGAAACTCAGTATTGTGGAGTGGGGAACTGATGTGAGTTTTTTACATTTCTATATTGAATAGTTCCGTTAATATTAAAGCATTAGATTTAACAATATAATGTACTATTATAAACTAATAGAAGGCCATGTTATGTCGAATGTAATAGATATGTACTGTGATTCTATACAACTGGCTAATTATAGAACTAGCCCGCTAACAATGAATCACAGCTAGTCATGACTATTAGCAAAGTGAGGGTAGATGGGTCGTGACGTCAATAAGACGTTCGAGCACCAGGCGCAATCGGTACCAATGCGCCCGGATACTGGACGCGCCTACTTTATTTTAGGACTTTAATGTTAAACCACAAAATGTTGCCTTTATGTATAAATAAACCATTTGTGACGAGAGAAATAAATAAAAAAAGTAGAAAAATTAATTTGTAATGTTTTATGTTAATTTGCCATAGATTCGGGCTCGCGTACCCCAGGAAGTCATTGAAGGCAAGCGAGTGAAAGTGTCAGGAAATAAATATGTACTTCCAACACGTGATCCTGATAAGACGACTGTGAAAGTTAAAGGTGAGTTGATTATTTTGTGTACAATATGTTTTATACATATGACATATAGATAAATTCATCCACGAAGAAGCGTCCCACTGTTTTTTTCAATCGTTGACAGTATATGTATACAAGCTTCCACTTGTGTGAAGTACACTTAAAGAAATAGACTAATCAGGACAAAGTATTGCGATCATAGTAAAATATGTCAAATCGTATGTAGTATAATTGAGTTGTCTAGTTGTAATTTGTCAGTGTATGATGGATTCGCATCTTTTTATTAAAGCTTGCTGCAATTTTCTAATTCTATTCATAGAAAATATCTTCTTTTTTTCAACTTTATTAATGACAAAATGTACGCACCCATACCGCAGTGTTAAAAGCATACAGTGGTTGCACGTTTTTGACAAAACAGCCCCAGAGCTGTCACAACTTCTATAGACACAAGTAAAAATTATGACTTGAAAGTGTGGTTATACTGTGAAACATGAACAGAGTGTGTATGTTTTCGCATAAGAAATATCCTTTATGATAATAAATAGCATAGCAATACTTAACAATACATATCGACGATAATCTTAAATTTTACGCAAACAAATTTTCGTCATCCTTGTAAGACGTATACCGCAGCGCGAACGGATTTGAACGCTATCTATGTAATAGTTTCGTGCAACGATTGTATGAAGTTTTAAGACTGTACTTATACCATGCGTCACGTATTACTTGGGTTGAACATCGCAAAATTACATAAAGTTTTGTCTGCGACTGTTAAACACATGAGAAAGAAAATTCACAATATTTACGCCAACTACACAAAAGCTTATTTGAAGATTTTTTTTCAGCTTCTTTTTTTAAACGTTGTAGTTTGGATTATGATTTTGCAAAATAGAATAACTTAGAAACCCTTAGATATATCATTTTGAAGACCTATCTTAATATACCCCACAAGCTATTCCTTTTACTTTTGCTACCTATTTAGCGGATTATAGAATACACCTATCTTTCTAATTTCACGAAATCTATCAACCAAGAAAGCTGTCTTTCTTTGATCATTGCAATTTTCGGGATAAATATGATAAGATTTTAAAAAAACTTTGTAATTTTTAGGGTTGATTAATTTAAAAAATATATAAAAAGCGCTGGATAAAAAAAGGCGCAAGAAACATATAACTTTTTTTTATTTATAAATATTAAATATGTTTCATTATGTAACTTTGAGCGAAAAACATAATAAGCTAACTTAAGCGTCAGTGTTAGCTAATTTCAAACTGGATTTAGGGTAAAAGAATAGTGATGAGGGAAAGGTAAGGAAATACGTCAGCGCGCCTTTTTACCTTCCACAACGAACAGTTTGAGAAACCCTGTCATAGAAAAAGAATCAATTAAAATACATCGCTGATCAGTGATACCAACCTTATTACTCCTGTTATAAATTGCATGTTGCTGTACTTTTTCTTTGCGGTCATTAGATGTGCATATATATAATATGTGTTATAAAATGAATGGTTTTATTATATACGTTTTAATTTTGAATTAAATTATATTTTTTTGCATGTACACTGCATACATTACATTTACATTTTGGTGACAAAGGAGAATGTAAATGAATCTTGCATTTGCAAAGAGGTAGGTCATTTAATACACTTACCTATTTTGGAATTCTATATGACGCCATATTGCCAGTTGGTCTTGAACTCTAGATAATCTGTTAACTTTTGTTTTTCTTCAATTATCTCGTAAACATCCGTGTGTAACAAATTAAATAAGTAAGTAGATTTAAAGCAAATAAAGTCACTGTCGATATTAACTATATCAACAGTGATCTACATACTCCCTGTATTTTGAAAATCTATTTTCGCCAAGTGCCTGAAACATTGTTTACATTGTTTCTAGATGATGCTGTTACAAGCAAACGGATAAACGTTAAGGACGCTCACAGCAAATACCTTGATGATCCTAAAACGGACACGGGTCAAGCTGCTAAAACTAACCTCTCAGAGCAGGAAACGTCTTTCTTAGATCCGTACATAGCATTGATTTCAAACGATTCAAACGTTCCAAGTTTCACCGAAAGTGATGATTCTATATATGAAGAATTCGGTTTATCTTCCCAGTACCCTCAGTCCTCAGCCCAACTCCCAGTTGATCTCGTAGACAGCATTCCATCCCAATTTCCCGAGAACTCAACTGAGGAACTTAAACCCAACGAAACTGACACATTGCCTCAACAGACTGAACAGAATTCCCAGAAGGAGTCCATAGAATTGACGGATTCCCAAATCGACGAAGTGTTTAGTTTATTAAATAAAAGTAATAAAAGTAGGAAAGATGAATTTGATCACGATGAGACTGATCTTATATTTTTGGGATACGCTAGGACATTGAAGCAACTGTCGCGGCGTCGGCAGGCGACTGTCAAGTTCCATATAGCAAAGATAATAATGGAAGCGGAACTCGAGGATGCTGAAGAGTTGAATGCTAGCTTAATGTTGCCGACGCACAATATAAATACATCCAAGGGTTTTATAGCGTCGTCACAACGATATGGACAAGGCAGGACTGAAGGAAAAGCATTACGACAAACTAATGTACCTCAATACACGTTTGCTAACACCATCAATACTATTTCTACTGACTATCCTAATTTATCAAGTGTATCTACCATAACTGATTTTCCTAATAATAATAATAACGTATCTTCCATAACAAACTTCCCTCATAATGAAAATGCGTCTTCCGTAAACCTTGTGGAGTGTTTGGAGAAGTTGAACTCGGAATCCCTTTTTTGAGTAAATTTATTTATTCTAGGATTATGAATTACATGTGTTGTTTTTTTTTTAATACGTAGTGTATATTCGGTTGAATTATAATTTTTATGAGATGTTTTTACAAAATAAGCACTGTTGATGTAAGTACGCTCAGGCACTAATATGTCTAGAATGTAAGGAATTCATTTTAGAGCAGAACATAATATGACTGTATAGAAATAAACTAAGTTTACTCACACCGCTATGAATAATCATAATCAAATTGTTTAAAATATGGATGTAGACATGATCATAGCCAAACAGATAAATTAATATAAAAGTATAGTATTACCGATTTCACCTATTAAATTAAGGTTTGAATAATAATCAACAATTTAAAGTAACAAAGACTCAATGAAAATAGAATACATAAAAACTAACTATTGCACTAAGCGTTTAGTTATATTATTAAATTAAAACATTAACCATTTCTTCACTGCCATAACCTTTAGGCTTTAGTATTAATATTAGTAAGCCGCGACTCGAATTTAGCCATATGGAATTTATGTTTTGCAACGGGTTATAAATATTTATCTAAACACGAATTTAATTACAAACTTCCCTATATGTTTAAGTATACTAACCGATGTCCCAAGAATGAAGTTATTATCACGGGGAGTATTTTTCTTTGTTGATGGACTATTACATTTTTAAGGGTAGAAACACGGAATAGAAAAAACAAGTTTTTTTTTTTGTTTTTTTTAAAAAAAACTTGTTTTTTCTATTCCGTGGGTAGAAATGATAATAAATCTTACTAATACTATATTCCAGAATGTTTCGTCAAATATTAGAAGTACTTAGTTAATGGATCCGAGATCTATATTTTTGAGGTGCACTTAAGTCGCACTTAAAAAGTACGCACCATTATATTTACTTGTTAGTTCATGAGACTGGTCCCTTTTTCGCATCCCATCGATGTGCATAATTATTAAGTGTATTATAATAGAACAACTCACACTGAGTAAATTAGAATAAGAAAACGACTTTAAAATTATAGTAATAGGTATTTATTTAAAACTTATGTAAATATGTACGTACAGTATTAATAGATAATAAATAAAAACTTTAAAAATATGGTACTTTATATGATTTATCGATGTTACCTTTTCTTTGTTACAAAAGAAAATTTTTGTCGTTAATATGTTATTGGACACCACACATCGAAAGCGCATAAGCTATACAACCAAGCCTTTTAATCGTTACGTTTCTTACTTTCGCAATATAGGTGGCATTACGTAATAATTAGTTGATCACCTTCGATACTTTAAATAATAAAATTAAGTTTTTAATTGTTCTTACTATTTACACTGTCATTTAATGTCTTTTTCACCTTCATTAGAATGATAGTAACAACATGACATTTAAGAGCTCCTTAAAATTGAGCAACATTTCAGTATTAGGACATACTCTCGTCCAAGCAATGATATCTTGAAAATACAGATTATAAACAAATGCAATTTTCGATAAAGGAGCAATAAAGGTAGATTCTATAACCGCGTAATAAAACTTGTGAATAATGAAATTCAGGTATTATTAAGTAGGTCTTCAAAAACCAAGTTCAGTTTTGTACATGAATTAAAAATATTTCGTTTGGAAATAAAGCAATCGAGCACGTACTAACCGAGCGTTGTGATGAAGTGAGAAAT
The DNA here is from genome assembly GCA_001586405.1 of Phoebis sennae. NCBI lineage: Eukaryota > Metazoa > Arthropoda > Insecta > Lepidoptera > Pieridae > Phoebis > Phoebis sennae. The sequence goes on along the minus strand of LQNK01002493.1, from coordinate 133,584 downwards.
AATAATTTAATTTATACTGTAAGTGCAGAAGTGTATTTTCTAGTGTGAAGTGTACTTTAGTATTCATATTTTTTTGTATTCCTTTGATTATGACTGTATGTATAGATGGATTGCCGGTAATGGAGAGTAAAGGCTTAGAGCATGACACGCACGTGTACGTCGAGGACGGACCGTACACCGCGACGCTTAACCGCACCGATCTCAGCTCCGTACAAGCGCCTAACTTGAGCTGCACGATACAGTTACTCGAAGCAGATTACTTTAAACGGTATTTATCTACTCCCTATAACAATAAATACAAAAGCTAACTTTTTAGTCGAAAAAAATTGTCATTTTGAGCTAGGATACAATATTTTTACAGGACATTTTTTTTTCAAAGATCTTAAAGTCGTTTGTTTTATTTTTTGTGTTTTTTGTTACACAGATACTATGTAGTAAAAAGTACAGGTGAAACTGGACAAGCCCCTAAAGTTACAATAAAATATTTCGATGAAAACGTGGGTGATGCCAAGATTCTTTTTAAAGAAGAATTCTACAAGAAAACTGGAAACTTATGGGATAAGAGACATAATTTTCAGAAGGTAAGTGACTTTAAGATAAGTTAACTTTGAGGAAATAAAAATAAATATTATTTTATATTATTAGAATTTCCAATATCATGTTTACTTCATGCGAATTATTAAATGAAATATCTCTCAGCAATGATTTTTAAATTCGATTTATCAATGATCTTTCCTCCTTACAAGTAATGAAATACTTACCGATTTATGATAATAATGGAAGACAAGGGTTCTCAATACCTTTGCCACCAAACCCATATATTCGCTGTATTTATCGCTATAAATCGCGGAACTTATTAGAGTATCAACATAAATACTTGCCTTATTGCTAGTAATCAAAATAAAGATCATTGTTTTTTTTTTAAATTACCATTTTTATAAGTATTTTTCCATACTTCCACAGCGATACGGAAAATATGATTTAGTACAACTTGCGGATTTAAGTAATACTATTTCGGAACTACGTATGGACTCCCAGAGTTCTCTGCCGGCTTCTATACAACAACTGCTTATAATGCTTCTAAACATTAACATCATTAATGAAACTATAGCGGAAATGGATGTAAGTATAGATAAAATTTAAGAGTTATACTTTAAGACCTGCTTTTGTGACAAGTTAAAAGTTTCACAATATGTTTCTCTGTTGTAAGGGTCAATTCCAGAATTGCGTGTTTTTATGTTTTTTAGGGCAATATCGTAATGATGTAAACAAATTATTTAAGGCTTATTACGGTTGTAGAAAGATTAAGTGCACTATTGAGTTAAATTACATGTTATATTTGTTTAACAGTTAACAGTTTTTCAACGCGAAGGCAAATAGATCGATCATTGTAGTGTATTGACCGTTCAGCCTAGTTCATGAAACCAAAACAACACGTATTTTTTGAATGCGCCCTCTTAATGAATAATCATTAATATTTTAGGTGTTTCGTTATATGTCAATAACGTGAAGACAGAAAATGAAAGCTGGCAACATTTCCTTTTCAAAATTTATCGAAGTACATATTATACGTGAAATTTTGGCCAATAGTAAACGATATTGGTAAAAAATTTTCCATGTTTAGCTAGAGAAATTATTTGTAGTTTGTTGAACATATTTATTGATGGTATTATAATAAAAGTAGATGTATCTTTGGTTAAGGTATGGAGTTTAATATGATGTTGTTATTTGATCGCATGGGATGGATCGTGGGACTTTTTGTTAAATGTATATAACGATGAGGTTGGGGTAAAAATATTATTTATTTTATTATATCTTACTTTCTGTATAAATTGCAGAAAAGTTTTTTTCCTGTTTTCGAGTGTGAGTTCAGTGTCGAATGCGTAATCTTAACTATTTATTAGTTTTCTGGTTGTTTATAAAATTATTGGCATAGACATTATTACTTATTATATTAGTTATTTTATTTGTAATATATTGTAAATTTTGTAGATTGCATGGTTGTAGAATTACCATATTGTAGTTTTGAGCTAAATTTTTAATTGTTTTTTTTTTTTAATTTATTCTCCCTAACTCATATTACTGTTTAGGTGGATACTAGTAAAATGCCTCTGGGTGTTCTCGCTGATGAACAAATCGCATCGGGATATGAAGCTCTGATTGAGTTATTTATCCGGGTCTATAAGGGAAAAGTTAATTACAATGTTATAAAAGATCTTTCTAATAAGTAAGTAATCATTTACTACTGATTTAAATTTTATTTGGTTACTTTTGTCGCATTAATAATAAATAAATAAATTAATATTATATTTTCACAGATTCTACACAAAAATCCCTCATAAAGGTTCAGAGAAAAATTTAAAAGTACTGGATAGTTTGGAGTTGATTAAATCGAAACTTGAAATGTTGGTCGACCTACGAAGCACTCGCATCTCTTACAGGTTGTTGCAAGAAGGTATGTATGTGTGTATTTCTATAAATATATCCATTTAAATTCCTTTTCAATTTTAAAATAATGAAGGCTTTGAGATACGTCTTTTATAGAATAAAATTTATCATTTACAAGACGTATATCGCAAACCTATTATGTATATGTTATATTATATTAAAGATATGTCAGAGATCGCTCGCAGCGGCTATAGGGCCGCCTTTTAGACCTGTATCTATGTAAAATAATTAATAGTTTGTATCTTTTTTATGTGGTGCTAAATAAAGTGTGATAATAATTTGTGATCATTTATTAGTATAAACACATCACACTCACTTTTTAGAGATGGATCAATCTGTTAACCTAATGGAAGGATACTACAATAGATTGAAAACTCAAATCGTCACGTTGGATAAAGATTCCAAAGAATTTAATTTAATTATGGAATACTTCACAAACACACAATCAGAGACACATCTAAGGTCCTTTACAATGTTCATCGAAGAGGTAAGAGCTACACTTTTTTTATATACATTTTTCATCGTCATCAATAATTATGTAATGCTTTTTTAATTTAGCTCTAGTGTAATAGCAAGGAATGGTTTTGTTTGTGATTCGCTTTACTAACATATTTCAAGTAAAATATTTGCTACTAAAATCATTCATAATTACTTATAAAACGTACGCTTTATAGCCGCTTTTAGATACTTACCATAACATGCAGTATTTTTTAATACTGTAAAAAGTACTAAATAACTATAATAATTTAAAACAGATTGAGGATAACGATAAGTTAAATAAATGAACATTATAATGCATGTTCTCAAAATTGAAAGGCACAATTGATTGCATGTATTGATCAAATAATTGCAATAAAATATTGTGTTTATTCAGATATACAGGGTGGAACGCGAAGGTGAGATGGAACGGTATGGGCCTTACAGATCACTGCACAATAGGAAACTGTTGTGGCACGGTTCACGGCTCTCTAACATTGCTGCTATACTTTCAGAAGGTTAATCTTTTGAACCATTTTCATACAATTCTAATGTATATACTCTTTAAGTTTACGTCCTATATTCATAATTTGCACACAGCTTCGGTTATAGTGATAATGTAGAAATCCACGATTATAGTATGGGGAAGATCTATACACAGGCACATATGAAAATTAATTTCGTTCCTTGGTACTTACTTACTCACTAAGGTTTCAAAATTACTTTTCCGATTTATTCGGATTTTTTTTCAAGTGTCATAATATTTTTTAGAATCTAGATCTTTTTGGAAAGAAAAAAAATACCAAATAAAAATAGGCGTGTATGATAATTGAAGTTCATAGTTTATTAGTACGTCTGTAGGGTCTGGTAGAATATCATAAGGTCACATAGAACTTCTCACAGTCCCCCTCAGCTGTTTATTATGATCGGTACACACGACAACGATGAAACTGCACAAACGAACATTTGGCCATATTTCATTCATCTTCAAATAATTGTGCCAATATTTTGGGGAAAATTTTAACTCATTTAATAAATTTATGTGAGAGTAAGACTTTATTTTACGAAGCCATGCCTTACACCACACATAATACGTGAATTTTATGTTCTTTCACAAAATAGGCCCGAATTAATGTTTTCCGTCTGAGTTACTGACGATCGACGCAGATATCGTCGATGTGTACGTACCACTGATATAACTGCGCAAATGAACTGTGCAGTTATATCGTTGCCGGTGTACCGACCATTACACACTTATGCTAAATCTGAGCTCAGTAATTATGTTTTACATGTGTTAATTATAACCGACCCATGACTTAAGAGGTGAGTAAAGAATTCACTTTTAACAACAATTACGTTATATTTGTAACCTAGTCATCCCACATCACTGTGGCGTTTTTGACTAATAATTTTGAGTAACTTAGTTGTGTACAATGAACTAAAAGTTTGTTAACAAACTTTATTATAATTATCATATAATCGGATCAAAGGACTCCGCATAGCTCCCCCAGAAGTGCAACAAACAGGCTGCATGTTCGGCAAAGGCATTTACTTCGCGGACGTCGTGAGTAAGTCCGCGCAGTACATTCGCGCCACACCAGATCACCCCAACGGAGTGCTTCTCTTGTGCGAAGTGGCTCTTGGTAATATGTAAGTAGAACATTAAAAAAAATTATAACATGCTATGTTGATAAGTTCGCTGTATCGTAAATCGTCGACGGAATAGTATTGAGTTTTCGTCGACTGAAAATAATTCTATTTTCGGGTTTTGGGCTCATTAATTATAAATATTTAATGTGAAATATGCGCGTAACTTTCGATTTTATATTTATGAAACGAAAAAAAAATTTGCAGGTTTGAAACTGATTTTTATATCAAATACTTTACAGGTGCAATATCTTATCTTATGTATAGTTTAAAGGAAAGATTAAGATCTTTCCTTTAAACTATTTTCTATTAACACGATGCATTTTATATTATACTAGCTGAGCTCCGCCGTTTCACCCGCGCATACTTTACGTTCCCGCAGGATTTTTGGAATAGAAACTTCCTATGTCCTTCCTTGGGTTTCAAAGAAACTATGTACAAAATTTCATCCAAATCGGTTCATTACTTTCGGAGCCCATTCAATTCAAACAAACAAACACACGAAAAATTAAGTCTTTCCTGTTTATAATATTATTAGTATAGATGATCAGTCAGAAATTTATCAGCAACATTTCGAAGGAATAAACAGTAAGTATGTATATGTCCTGGTTTCATGCACAGGAAGAAGTGTTACACTAAAGAGATGATCACGCACCTACCAGAGGGTGTCCAGTCGGTGTGGGGGGTGGGCCGCCTCCAGCCGGACCCCGCGCGCACCAGGACCCTGGAGAACGGCGCCCTTGTACCGCTCGGGAACGTTGTACCCAATCAAGATGAGCTCTCCGACCAAGCAAAGCTTATTCACAACGAGTATCCATTTGACATTGATAAACTTGTTGCTATGATTGATACAAAAAAACATAGGTACATATCCTTTTTGGATCCCCTACTAGAAAAGCCTGTATCTAAGGGGTTTTTTTACGGTACTGCATGCAGTTCACTTCATCATCACTTCGTCACTGACCGCAGCCCATGAACATTGAATGGACAATATAGGTTTCGTACGGTATTCCCAGTGCAATACTGCTTACGCCGATCTTCTGCTGGGGGGGTGGTAATTTCACCCGTGCGAGCTTGACCTAATCGTGCAATGCTCAGCTCCCACTTTATTACTGCTGAAAATGTAATATGTATATTACCATCTGTCGCCTCTCACGACACCCACAGATATGAGGTGGCGACACACATTCTAACCTGTCGCCACACGCATCTTGTGGGGATTGGACAAAAATATAATATACATGTATAACAAATATAATATAGGTACATATATGTAAAACAAAAGTAATACTTTTGTTACATTTATTCTGCTATAAATATTTGCCTTTTGCATTTTAAATATGCCAAATAAATATTCAATATTCTTAATTCGTATCGCTAATTTAATTTCCTTAGAAATAAAATCAGATTTATTGTTTACAACGAAGCTCAAGTCACCATTAAGTATTTGCTGCGATTAAAATTTGAACTGTAATACTAATAATTAAGTAATTAAGTTTTGTAAGAGTTTATCTGATGTAGCCTCGCTACTTTGTATCGTAATTTTTCTACTACACACAATGTACCTAATCATATTTTTGATAAAATATAAAATATTTTAAATATCTTTTATTTTGTTTTTTTTTAAACAGCTGTAAAATAGTGGAATCCTTGATGAATTATATATGTATATAGTTATATTTTTTTAGTATAGAGCCTCGTTTTTAATTTTATATGGCTATAATAAAAATGTTCTGGCCATCATCCTGTAGGCATACAAGTCTAGTGCAACAACCTACAAGACTACAAGACTAGTTAGTAGTTACTATGCAACCTTTGATGAAGTGGATGTGCTAACATTTCCTTAAATAATGCGATTAATTAAATGCTTCTCTGCTTGCTTTTTCATATCATTACATTGTCAGGCTGTATTTGTTTGATTAATGTGTTACAGTCATCGGTATCTTGTTTTTGCAACCTCATTTTTGGATTCCAATTCACACTTGACACCATTTTAACGATTATTTTTTATGATACGGCAGACAAGTGGAGCATGCGGTTCGCCTGATGTTAAGTGACTGACCGCAGCCCATGAACATCTACAACATCAGTGTCGCAGATGAATTTGCCGGCTGGAAGGAACGCGAAGGAGCAGGATGGGTGAGGAATAGGAAGGGAATACAGGCAAATGACTTTGATTTAACGAGTACTTATGTAAAAATGTTTAAACAAAAAAACAATTAATTGACCGGTTGTCAATTAAATAAAGTTTAATAATAAATGTGGGAATATCTCAAAAGAGCAACTTATTTCTATATTCTGTTTACTGTAGTTCAGTCTAATTTGATCCAAGAGAAGATAAGAAAATGGTCTAATGTGGTAAAGTACATGTATGCTTGTCCCTCGGGGTGTCGAGATACAGGCAAGATACAGGTTCAGAGATTTTTACTACACTCCCAACTCCATATATACGGACCAGTCGTGATATTTTGGTTAGAAAAATACATTACTTGGCGTAGTGACTGATGACCATGACCAAGAGACCAAGATTTATTTTTAATTATTATAGATTAAAAAAAGATGTAGTTAGTATGAGATCCATAATTAAGATACTGTGTACTTGTGTACTTAATACACGTACATCACTAAAATGTCAAATGTCAATGTGACAAACTGTGGCGTAATAAAATAAAACGGATGCGACATTTGTCAAACTGGAATAATCAAAGTAAAATCGCTGGAACAATGTCTTCGTTTTCTCTCTAGTCTTATAATCAAGTGTTTTTATTTTTGTTTTAATTTAGGATAAATTTTTAAGTGAGGTTTTACTAAAGAGATTAATAATAATTATAGTGTTCGTGTATGCCAAATTCTGTAAACATGGATGCAGATATTATAAAATGGAGTAACAAAGAAGTTATTGAATTATTACATAAAGAAAAAATAAGTAGCCTAATCATAGGAATTTGTAAATCACAAGATATTGATGGCCGATGTTTACTAAGCTTCGTAGATCGAGATTTTTACGATTATCCTTTTGACAAGCTGAAACTTGGTGAAAGGAAAAGATTTATTTTATTGGTGAAGAAACTACAGAAGAGTAATAGAAATGCTATGTGTGAACTCGGTTTATGTGATGATGCACTTTTAAACACTGCTACGAATATTAATTTCGTGGGTACTAATTTATCACATTTAAGTTACAACCTCCACCATCAGCTACAGAATGAACTATATGGTGGAAATACGGATTGTGTATCGAATTATACAGATGTAAAGGCATCTAAATTAAAACCCGAGATATGGAAAACAGCTATAGCATTGGGTAACCAAAGTTGTAATTTGTGACAATATGTTTATGGGTGATATTGTTAATAATTGCAAATGTCTTGTTTCTTTAGGGTATGTGTTTCTCGTAACTTGGGTGACTGCCGTTGTGATGGTCATTGTACATGATAAAGTTCCAGATATGAAAAAATATCCACCACTTCCTGATCTTTTCCTAGATAATGTTCCACATATTCCATGGGCCTTTGATATGTGTGAGATAACTGGCTCTCTATTAATGGCCATCTGGTTGGTTGTGCTTCTCTTCCACAAACACAGGTAAGGTTTACAAACAACAATATTATTTAAATAGATTATAAAATTGTTTCCTTATAATCTACCTAAATTTAAAAATATATCAATTGATATTATAAAAAATTCATTATATTGTCTATAAGGTTATTCATTCTTTGATAATTATTATTGAAACAAGAATATTTTTTATGACAAAACAAAATCTAGGTTAAATTTTGGCATTGTATCAATAACAGATCTACTTTTGGAACAAAATTTTTGTTGTACTTTGTAACTACAAAGACATGTTAGCTATAAAAGGCAAATGAGTAAATAATATTTAATGAGTATTTTACTCATGGTTTTTCCTATAGTTACGGAATGAATGAGTATTACATAAATATAATTGTATTGTCCTGGTTTTTATGTTGGTTCTTTAACTTAAGATATTTTATTCCAATCCACAAATACTTCTACACAAAATTTATATTTCTTATGAATTTTAAATGTTGATGCACAAAACTTTGCAATTATTATTAATGTTTATGTCAAATACATAAACATTAATAATAATTACGTAGTTGATTTTAGAAAGTATTTGTTACAAAGAGCATTTTACTGTTAAATTAACTTTCTCTTAAAGTATTTTTAAATACGTTGAAGTATTGAATTTAAATTTATCGCATAGCTTTGAAAATTATACAAAGGTTAGTGTTTGAAACGTTTTTGCTATATTCTATAGCAGGCAAGCAGAGCATATGGTTCACCTGATGCTAGTGACTGACCCATGTCCATGAATATCCACAATATCAAAGTGTCACAGAGGGGAGGGGATAAGGAGAGAATTAACAGATTGGGAGAGAATGTAATGAGAATAATAAATGCTGTGGTAACTTCAACACCCAAAAAATCTGCCAGGTAAAAATGGGGTGGCCACACATGTATTCTAGCCCATTACCATATGGGCCTACTTATAAAATTGAAATTATGATCCTTAGATTGCACAAACAACATTTCTTAAGTTTATTTACATAAGTTGATATAATATGTACTTTGTACTGTTAATGAATCACAGAAACTCTTTGTCTTAAAAAACAAAAACAATTCTGATTTTATAACCTTGTTTTATTGATAATGTTTGATATTTACATTGTTATGTCACCCTTTGTTTTATTATTTTTATTATCCTTAAGGGCTTATTGAACCCTTTCTACAATAATTTAATAATCATTTAACTGTTTTCACTAATGATGTCACATAATGTGTTTTCTTTTGTTTAGATTCTTGAACAGTTATAGTGAAACAATGTATTGTTTTTGTATTATATTTATGACCAACATTGTTTCAATGTTAGTTTGAAGAAGTTGACTTCTTATAGACTAGCATATAACAAAATAACAAAGAGAAATTTACAAAAATAGATTTTGTGTGATCTCTTCAATAGTTTAAATGTACAATAATAGTAAATATGCAATAAGTTTAATTATAACTTTTTATTAATTTACTAATTCATGACAATTACTATTTTTAAATTTAGAGGGGATCAACAGCAGAATATATTTTATTTTGATTTAGAGGAGGGGTCTAAATCTATTTGTGAATCACTTTTATGCCGTTATTGTTAGCTGGGACCACAAAGCAGTCGACGGATTTGAGGTTTAAAATCTGTTAGTCATGCTTGAAAAATAAAAATGGTCCATTTCTAACTTAACTAGCTTTAAGCTTCTATGTATTAAAAAAAACATTTGGTTTAGGCATAGGTAAGTCTCGTGCTGGGAGGGGTGATAAATTTGAACCTTTCAGAGCACTGGTTGATAACCAGTGATTTAGAGAGTTTTGTGTGCCATATAGTTCAAATACTTCAAATAGCATAAGACTATTTAAAATTTCACATTTGTAAAGAAAATTTTTGTTACTTTTGCCTAAATTAATCTTGAATTAATAAACTTAAATGTAATCTAATCTAAAAAGTCCTGAAGCGTATTTCTCTCTACGCATTTCGAATAGCTGGATTACGTGAGAGGATACCTTTCATTGATCTATTTCGAATTTTACGCAATAGAAGTCGTAGGCAGTAGCTAGTTTTTTATTAATTGTCCTTAATGATATGACACGTTCATATTTCGTAGTAGCGGAAATATTGTTTTGGTCAAGTAGGAAGATAATGAGTCAGATGAACATTTTTTCAAGTTCCACCTTTGTTTAGTCTTTATATGAAAAGTAGCCCAAATGGGTAGTATTAAAATATATAATATATAGAACTGGGCTGCATTAAAATGTTCCACCGGTTTTTGTTTCATTAACTGAATTTAACCCGCATTCGGTCACCTTTCGCTGATTATGTAAAGTAGTGACCTTGTTTCTTTAAAAAAAGTAAATGGAAACATAATTATTATAACCTGACAAACGGCGTAAAAAGTCGCACCCATTTTATGGCATAGAGTTATTACTAGATACATATCATAATGGATTTTCATAAAGAGACTGTTTGATTGTTAGATTAGAATATATTCTGAAACTATTGCACCGATTTGAAAAATTCTTTTTCCAATTGAATCCGACATTAGTAACAAGCTTTTATCTAATGGATTTTAAAAGTTTTTAACTCTAAACTGTTCAGAGGTTGATAGTACACAAAGCTTTTGTATCTTCGTAGGTTTATAATACTGCGGAGGTTTTTCGCGTTAGCGGGGACGGTGTTCCTCTTGCGATGTTTCACGATGTTGATCACGTCGCTGTCGGTGCCGGGGTCGCACCTGAAGTGCGAGCCGCGGTTCTACCCGCCGGCGGACGACCTCACGGTGTGGGGCCGGCGGCTGCGGCAGGCCTACGACATCTGGAGCGGCGCCGGCATGTCCGTGCGCGGTGTACGCACCTGCGGGGATTACATGTTCTCAGGACACACGGTGGCGCTCACGCTGCTTAACTTTTTCATTACTGAATGTGAGTATATTATAAATACATGTCGTAACTTTTTGCACTGAGCGAAAGGTCTCGGAGTGGAGAAGGCCCGGTTATATCATTGTACGTAATTATGACCAAGCGAGGCCTCAGAGTCGAGATCGTCGGGCGCTTGTATGTTTGTATGTAAGTAAAAAAAACTTTGTCCGATCCTAGTTGGGTACGGTTTATCCGATCTTGATTGAATTTCATAGATAAATAGTTTATAGAACTTTGAGTTGTTTTTTGTTGAGTTTGAAGATCAGAGAAATAGGTGGGGGACAATGTAATAAATATAACTGGAGTAGGTATCGTTTATTCGATCTTAAGAATATTTGGTAGGTGAATAGTAGTTACAGATAGATTCAAGTAAAATTTTGAATACAAAAATGAAATAGGCTATTTTCATATGATTATAGCCGTGTGTGATATCCAATGAAAGGTCTTAATTTATAAATTTAACGCGAGATCTAGCTCGGTGCGAACCACTAGACATATTTATTTGGACGTCATAGTTTGCTGTTAAGCACAAACATTTTCAGTTCAAATTTTATTCAAAATCCACTATTTTAAAATGTTTCTAAATAAGTAGTTATAATACGTCCGTACTCTATGCGATCAAGTAAAGCATGTGGGGCTGAAGAGTATAAAACGCAGATCAAGCTGCGTCAGACAGTATGACATTCAATATGGAAACTACTCGCGTTTAAATAAACACAAGAAAATGCAATCTATAATTAATATAATTATAATCGTTGAAAGTCATAGAATAAAAGTTTTTCCTTATGATATCATTTATATTTTACAAACAAAAACGTATGAAGGAACGGTTTGAAATAGCCCAGGTATTGGGCAAATACGATTGTAAGCATTAGCATACACACGAAGACTTTAAATTTACCCTGCTGAAAAAGGCTTATACACAAAATCTACATAGGGTTATGTTTGTGTATAACATCCACGCAATAACATTTGTAATTTTTAGGGACAATAGGAGAAATAAAAAGGTAAAATAAATTTCCGATAAATTGTTAATGCAATTTTCACTATATTATCTTTTATGACGAATCGGTGAAGGTCGTCCACTGAGTGTGTTAGATAAAAATGCTCCTTCAAAGCAATCGCATATAATCGGATTAAAAAGTAAAAAGACCGTTCTCGAATATAATTTCGTTATGTAGATATGAATTTTATACAACGCCCAAAGGATTAGTTCTAAAAAAATACTAAGATTTACTTTAGAATCTTTAGATTGGATACATACAAACATAAAAACTTCATGGACGCCGAGTGCAAAAGGCGTAACAGTTAGAAATTTATTAATTGTGCATGTTGTAATTTAATGAAAATTCTTAACACATACACACACATTGACAGAAAAAAGCGCGGTAAAAATTTGAAACAGTTATTTGGTATTTATCTGAATTCGATCATAAAATGCAGTGTCCGATCGTAACGGGGAAATATTTTGTATTAACCCGCCCATAAGGTCATCGTTAAGTTTTGACCTACATTCGAGTAATTGAGCACAACGGTAATACTTTTTATTTGTAAATCTACAAATAAGTAGGACCTACATATGTCATCAATACATGACTCCTCTTGCATTCCAACGGATTAACACGGTCTCTTTAAGATTGTATAATCGCCTGTCATTTGTCACACATCATTAGTTCGTTTCTTCTTCGCACTAAACCAAAAAACTAATTTGCCTCTTACTACTACCTATAGTATGGTGTTATCAGGTGAACCAAATGATATTTAGCAATCGTATCGGTCAAAGTCGAATGCAAGGATAAACATTTGTTGTCAAATAACCAATCTTTTTTATTTTACATTACAAAGCGATGACTACCATATACCATGATAATCTACATTGAATATCCTTATTGCCTGTATATAGTCTTTATAATCTTTATAATCCTTAATAATACAGTTATGTTGCGATGCATGTATTTTAAGAGAGAACCGACTTGATTTTATTAAAACTGTGGTTAGGTCGATGTATATTATATAAGTCTATGGAATGAGCCTGTCTTTAAAACTATAATTAACTTAATTTAAAAGAGAATTAAGACCGGAGCAGACACAGACGTATTCTAAAATTCTTAATGACTTCCCTACAATCCGTATGTTACAATTGAATGTATTAATCTCGCTGAACTGGTAACATAAATATTATAATCAGTAATTACCATTTTAAACTTATTTGCGCACAAGGAAGTCAAAGCTCGATGTTTACATTAGTTTATTCTAGTCTATCTGTGCCGACTTTATCTCATCGACGCGCTATAAGTGCTTTGACTAATAAATAATATTGATACGCATTCGTATTCGCCACGCTAGTCTAATAAACACTGAAATTTATCACATGTTGATTGCGTATAATAGTTAGCGATACGCGTCACAACAATAATAACAAACTTAATTTGTTTTGTTGCTTTGAATCAAGTCACCTAATCAGCTGACACACATTAATGTAGCCAGTTTTATTCTTTAGTTATGTACACTTGTACCTACCAAGGCCTTGTAAAAACAATTAAGTACTTGAAGAAAATATAATTTATTGAGTATTTAGCAATTCTAAATAATTGTTCTTTTTTATTATGAGTTAATTGTATTTCTTTCCTTAATTATCCATGTCCTTGAAATATTATTTGTTTTTAATAATTGAAAAAGGTTTTCTTTTTGATTTCCCAATATGTATTAAATATGTACGTGAAATCTTTCAATTTATTATAATTTCACGCAAGACAAAATTATTTCATTTTTTATTTGTATTAATTTATTCAAAAAGCCTGTTGATAGCATAATGAAGTTTTTCGCTCGCTTTAAATGTTAAAATACTTATGGAGATGGACATTTGATGATAACAAATTGCGCAATGTTGACATTCTCACCGTGAGGTTATCTCTTAATTTTCCCATGGTCATAGAAAGGAACTTCTTTTTTCTCATTCATCATGTAAGTACTTACATGACTTGATTATTAGGAGGATAGTTGCTGTATCTTACTCTCATTAGATTGATATTATTTCATTAGTGTTTAATGCAGCACTTACAGCACACTTTGCAGCCATACAAAAGGAATCAGTAAGATATTTCCCTAAGACATATTAAATGATAATTATTCATCTATGTACATGAAAAATCTCGTCGATAATATTACCATCTGCTTCGACTATCCTTCGTAAGAAGTACATTTTTTTGTGTTAATAAAGCAAACATGGTTACAGACACGTCTCGCAGCCTGTACCTGTTGCACATCCTCACGTGGGTGATGAACATGTTCGGCATCTTCTTCATCCTCGCGGCGCACGAGCACTACTCGATCGACGTGTTCATCGCGTTCTACATCACGTCGCGCCTGTTCCTGTACTACCACACGCTGTCCAACAACCAGGCTCTCATGCAGAACGACTCTTCTAGGTAATTTTTATAGGTTGGATTGAAATTGACTCCCAAAAGCTCCAATTTAAGGGTGTAAGGTTTTTTAGAAACATTTAATTTTCATTTCTTGTGTACAGAATTATTGAAAAAAAACGTAAACGGGATGATCTGGCTTCATAACAGACGGATGCCGTCCATAAGCATTTTCAATTAGCTGTAGTAGCAGATCTCTCACGAGATTATTTTACGGAAAAGCATTTTCAGTTCAAAAATTATAAAAGAATGTATTGTGGCGCAGAGCCAAGCTTGCCGTTATTACATTTCATCCAGCGAGCGCGACGCATTGTCAAGGGTGAAAGAAGGCGGAAATTTCGTCAAATTACATGACAATAGTTTTGAATCGGTGCATTACCAATGGCCGGAGATTCAGTAACAAAACAAATATTAAAGCGAAACAACACTCATTTACATTTATTTATGATTATTGTTCAATATAGCTCACAATAAAATTCAAAACATGTTTGCTTATAAATTAACGTTGTTTAAATATCACATTTGCATAAACAAACTGCGTATTGTATTTCGGCAAATAAATTAAAAATGTATATTTCAGAACCAGGATTTGGTTTCCGTTGCTGTCGTTCTTTGAATCCGAAGTGGACGGTATCGTTCCCAACGAGTACGAAGAGCCGATGACGATATTAAATAACCTGAGGCAATGGTTGATCCAGCTGGTGACGGACGTGAAAACGTCGTCGATGGCTAAAATAGCGGGGACGAAACTGCAAGAGGGAGCCGCCATGGGCGAGTATTCCGTGGTTAAACTCGTCGACGGCATCAAGAGGAATCTCAGTCTCGTGGAGGAATTCAAAAACTCGCGGCAACGTTTAGTCACCCTGGACAAGAACGTCCAAGCCTGCCTGCTGGACGAGCTGGCGGACGGCGGGAACATCGGCGAGCTCAGCGAGGCCATGCGCAGGGACTTCAGCAACCCGCCCTCGCCCGTCATGAAGAAGACCATATGAACGTATCACTTCGTAGTGTTGAGGCTATACATAGTTAATCCGTACTTTAGATACCTGAGCGTTATACATTTCCACTGTAGATTTTATATACAGTTATTCCATATTTATGTTAAGCTAAAGATGTAGTGAATTCTTAAGGAATTATTTTGCTCAAAATGATAATCATGAAAATATATTACGCTTTGAACCGTACTCGCCTTGTTTTTGTGTGAATCCTTTGTTTAGTTAAAAAGAGGGTTCGAAGTGTTAATTTGAAAACTAGATTGAATGAATCGATCAAAAATACCGTTTTATGGGTTTCCTTAAGATATTTTTATGTTTTCAAGCACTGATTTCTAATTAATCTATACGCAGCATGGAATTATCATAACAATTATCAAAGAAAATATTCTTGATAATTTCCAACTCATGTTAAAAGAACACATAAATAATTTAATCTTAAGAAAAAACGGAGCTATATATTATTGATTCATCATAATTTTTCCAAGTATGTTCGTCCAATTTTCGTCGTCGTATTAAAATTTATAAAATATCATCTAGATGCTGATACATACAGCTCAACTAGAACTACAAAATAAATATTTATACTTTCAAAAGAGGAAGGTATATTTCACCGTTTCAAACATCCTGCTATCTAAACCTGAATTATCGATAAATTAATTTAATTAATAGCCATCATGTCATGGCAATAATTAATGTACAACAATTACCATATCTATCTCTTCCACTTAACATATTAAACATGCCAAAAGTATATACATATATATCTGTGAACTTAATTTTTAATTACATCAGATAATTGACATATTTTAGCCGGGAGATATTGTCAGATAGGTGTTAAAAATAAAGTGTAAAGTTCTAAGTAGGTTTTAAATTAATATATTTTTGTAATTATAGACGTAGCAAATAGTTTTATAATAAAACCAATAAAAGTATTTCTGTTTTACTACAGCCTTTAAAATCTATCATAATTTTTGTGTAGAACAGATACCAGAAGGAAGAATAATAATATTTATATTAACAAGCTTTTGTGTGTCGGCACTCATTATTATATTAAAATAATGACAACAATTGGGATATTAACAGCCCAATAAAGAAAATTAAATTCATTCATTCATTAGGGTATTATTATAAATGAGCTTTTATTGTTATATGTAAAGAAATAAAATACATTGATAATCGTATTTATATAATTTATATGAAAAAAATTGGTTAAAAAATGTCTTTAATAACATTAAGAATATGATGAATAAATGTGTAAACTCATTAATCAAATAAAAAAAAATAATACAAAAGCACTTTAAATAGAAGAATGCTTTAGGGTTAAAATATCAGCACCTTAAGACTAAAAGTCTTGAAATCGGCTTTTACATCTTAAAATAAATGTCATGTATTAAGCCTATAAATATTTTAAACTTCATTTCAAGAGCGTTTAGATTTGCAGCCCTTCCTCTAAAAATATCTCTTTACACGAAAGATTTAGAATTGCTAAGGCAAAATATTTAAAACTTGAACATGCATCTAATATTCAAAGTAAATCCTTGTAAATGGAGGCACATCTAAAATTGTTAATAATGAATAATTTAAATCAATACTTTAAGGTTACAAACACAATCGTTACAACATATTTCACATTCAATAGTAATGTAAAATGTCATTATACTCTAATAATTAATGATCATAGGCCACTTCATTAAATTAGTAACATAGTCTCAACAAATCTTTTGTTATATACAATGGCTTGATATAATTTTGCAATAAATGTGAACAATGATTATAAATAATGATTTCAATGAAGAGTGCTTGCTTAGTGCTAAATGATTTGAGCTGATAAGCGTGGAACAAGGTGTTCTTATTCAGCAGAAGCTGCTTGTTCACTTTGAATGAGAGCTTCTGAGGGATTTTCTTTAACATTCTCTATCTCATTAATTTCTTTTTCCTTGGATTGTTCCCGAGAGCTTGCGGCTCCATTCTCATTTACAACTTCATCTTTTAAAGGAGTGTTTTCTTTTGAAGATTCTCTAGCTTCTAAATTCGTCTCTTCTGCTGGGGCAGTTTCCTCGTTTTGTGGTTCTTCTTCTCCCTCATCAGGTTTTAATCTATCTGCTGAGATTTCCTTTTCTACTGATGGCTCTTTCAATGTTGTATCCTCTGAAGCCTGTTCTGCTGGATGCGAGTTTTCTTTATCCTGGGAAGATTCAATGACCTCATCTTTTTGGTCTCCCAACTCTGCATTATTAGCATCATTTTGTGATACTTCATCCTTCACTTCTTCTTTTATAACATCTCCATTTGTGATGCTGGCCTAAAAATTAATACATCATTAATAACATTTAATTTTCACTTTAGCATACACGAGAAATATAATATAATACCTGGGGTTCTTCTGGTGGTACTTCAACTTTTAGAAACTGTTCTAGGGTATCCACTTCATTTGCAAGATCAAACTGATCATAATCCTAAAAATCAAGAAAATATAATTTGAATGTATGACAAACACATAGCTATCAATTATAAGGAGGCATTGCTCTTATCAACTACATTGTAAAAACAAACAGAATTAGTCACACTCTACTTTTACTCAATGACACTTGACTACAAAAAATTACTATACTTCTATAAAAATTAACATTATTATACATTATACCAATAAAATACGTCCGTATCTTACCCCGCAATACTCTTCATCGTTGAATACTTGTGGAGGAAGTGGAGAGCGAGGGTTGGGGTCGCTGACAGTCCCGCCGTTTGATTTCGCATTGTTTTGCATAAAATCCTTATCAGCCTCTCGACCTGGCTCCGTTATATCGATTATTTCATATTTTATGTTCTTCGAATCCAAGATCATTAAAACTCGTTGTTGTCTCTTTTTTACCTGCAATGAAAAATAAAAAGGAAAGAAACAGAATGTGAATCAGCCGAGCAAAAAGATGATCTTGTCGGCGCAAAATAATTCCAATCATCTACTAACTTCCTTATTTCCGGAAATTCCACTAATATACACTTTGACAACCATTGTTTTTAATTATAATTAATGAGATACGAAAAGAGAAAACGTATTCTAAACTACACTAGACAAAAATATAGGCTTGGCCATTAGACAATTTGGTAATAATAATTGCTAGGTATCTGTCAAGAGCCTAGTGTCAGATGCAAATGTCAATATGTTTGACAGTAAAAGTTCAGTGTGGCCATCCATGACCCAGCCCTAGAGAGATAATGAAGTAAATATACTTTAAGTTAAACTTACAATTTTATATCGAATTATGCATAATAATAGTTACATTAAGAAATTTAGAGAATTATGTACAATAAAAAAATGAAGAAATCCAGGTTACTGATTTACAATTCCGATTCGGGCGGAACGAACACGTTTTTGTTGAATTTTTTATGAATTCTATTCCGACTCTCGATAATTTCCCAGGTGAACAAGAAAACAAATTTCGACGGAAACGTCTTCATTCCAACTTGATTCGGGTTTGTGAATCAGTACCGATTTGATTTCAAATCCATATTGAAAATCTATAAGTCCAATGATAAAAAATATCAATGGAACACATTAAAATAGAATTTTAATTAAGCAGTATAGGCATATCAGTGAATTGTTTTAATTTAACTTACTACACCATTTTGCAGTGTAATCAAATTACTTCGTAAATTTTTTGAGTCAATCAATCTTATACCCCGTGTGGCGACATGTTAGAATACGCGTGTCGCCACCCCATTTTAGGTGACACAGGGTAATTCTGCTGAATAACATCTTCAACAATAATTGCACGATTGGGCCAAGCTCGCATCGGTTAAATGACTACCTCCCTCCCCAGCTGAAGACCGGTGTGCAGAAGTATTGCACTGTGTTTTCGGGATTTTTTGATTTCAAAGTTATATTATGTGATTTAGGAATTTTTAATATTTCGAATTAAAACACAGATTTTTATAAAAATTTATTCAATATATTATAATTATCATACATAGGCATATTATGGTTCTGTTAATAAAAACTAGACTATTTACGCAAACGATACTGCAATGCATGGAATGTTATGCAGTCTTATTAACTATCACCCTAACTCGTAAGCAATAGGCCTATTGCACGGCAACCAGTACTTAAAAACCTTTATAAGTACTTAACACAAACAGTCGATTTTAGAAGTACTTCCAATACTAGCAGCAAGTACCAGATGTGTGCAACCATGTATGTTACATTAATATTTAGATATGTATCAAATAAACATCAAACTCCACTGGATATATATGGCAACGCAAAATTAATTTCATTTCTCATACAGTAAAACATATAGATACATCATTTATCAAAGTATTCAAATTATAAAATATTTAGCTATATTATAAATAAAAATTACTATTAAATGAGAAATTTTAACTTATGTATATACAGCATATTTATCACGTTTTTAAAAATTAATCTCGAATAAAAATAAATAACATATAATACAATATTTATCGAAAGTAAATCAGTACCTACTCACAAAATGTTCATCACATCATAGTTTTAAGAGCTGCTAAGTTATGATAAAATAATATTTAAAATTATGTGTTTGTGAGATTGCTAGGAAATGTATCAGTTATCGAAATTTAATAGAATTACAATTAAATCTCACTAGTGTAACATAGTCACAATCTAAAATATTGGCAGAAATCCAAACAGCTGTTTATTGTGATAAACAAAGTTATCAATATTTGTTGTAGATGATGTAACATTGTACATTTTACAACAATTAAAAAATAGGATGCCACCAAACCCCAATTATGTTTTATTAATCATAATTAAATAATTAGTAAATTCAATCATAATTTTATCCAATATTTTAATTTGTGCGAATCTTTTCCAATTTAGAATCACAATTTATGTACATGTCTCTAAAAGCCATGATCAATTAGTACATTTTCAATTTTTTCTTCAGTAAGAATGTAGTTTTTATCGCATCAGTAGCAAGTAAAGAAAACAAAGATGCCATTAGGCACAATTATCACATTTGGCAGCGTGAAGGTGACGTTATACATGACGAGCTCGCGCCGACATACCTCACGAGAGTGGGCGAACTATTTAATATTACACGAACATGAACTAGCAACTACTATTATTTAAAATTTATACACTAAAATTGCATATATTTCCTATAGAAGGTAACATGTTTCAAACCTCACAATTTCAAAATACCCAATGTCAGGAACAAAAAATAACGCTTATAGAATTTTAGTTATTATTTAGCATATATTTGCACCAACGGTTTATGAGAGATATGAAGATCGATAAAAATATATCCTATAAGTCTTTTTGCTTATTTTATTTATCATTTAATACAAATGATCAGTCCTTTTAAAAATAATAACTAAAAATTTAGGTGTTCCTTTACAAAAACTCACTGAAATGAAATATGGCTACAAATAAATTTCATGATCCGTTATACACTAACTTTTTAGTGTTAAATTTTAACCCTAGATCCACAATGAAAATGCAATGTCAAAAGATTCGCATTGTGCATTTTTTTATTAAAGCGGTTTGGCATAAAGAACAAGGGTCCTTAATTTAAAAAGTTTTTAATTTACAAATAAGACTCGTGGTTCGTAACCGTAGTCGTGATCTGCCTGAACTCATGCCAGGTCCGAGTCACATTACGTCGGTGATTTATACTCGATACTCAAAATAAATTTAATTACTTATTCATGAATGTTTATGGTATTTTTTGGTATTGTGCATCTAGGGTATTCATATTACACTACACAAAGCTTTCACCTCAGCCGCATAAGCCTAATTTAACGTAAGAAGCGTGTCAAAACGAATCGGATCGTGTTATGTAAAAATGATTCAATCCACTCACTATTAACAAAGAACATTGCTTTTAGGAAAATCTTGGCATAGTTTGGCCGGCGGTTTTTATTTTTGGCTTAACGTCAGAATTTTATTGAAATTCAAGGATAATGCGGGATGTCTGCGTGGGTCGTATCACTTCTACATAACAAATTCGAATTATCTCGGCGACGTGAATCGCGAGAAAAGCGAACGAAGAGAGAAGATCATAATGTTGGTGAATCACACCGGGGTTCCGAAGTCGGGGTCGCCGTCGCCGTTGAGCAGCGCGCACGCCTCCACACGACGAGCTGAACCTATCCTGTGGTACCATACACAGTTTAATAAAGAATTTAAGCAATTATTATTATTTTTTTTAATATTGGAGGAACAGTTTAACCGATTAACCAGTTTAACCAATAATAATAACGATAAACAATATCCAAAAACAGAATCGAAAAAAAGAGTTAAAATTTTAAAAATAGTTTAAAGTTAATTAAATACTTTTACAAATTAAATATCTGGACTCCAATCATATATATCTTTGAAAAAACTCCAAGCATATTGATAATGCCAGCTTCCATCCATCTGCAAACATATGGCATTCTGGGACATTTGAGTCTGGTGAGGAGAGGTATGTAACTAAATTTTGTACATGTCTAGGTATTTTGTATGTCTGCCTACATATTGATGTATAATTAATCTCTGAGTTTAAAATAAATTACGTCTGGTTAATTAGTCTTGTTGCAATTAAAGTTTTTTTATAGTTTTCCCCCGTCGCTAGTATTCAAACAAAAAAAATAGTAAAAGGCTTTTCGTTGTAAACTGAAAAAAAAATATGGAAACGTCATATAATAGTCATCCATCATAACTTTTGATTTTATTATTGTATACTTTTATTTCCAAGTATAATTTCGTTTAAAATATAATTTGAAGTAAATTAATACAAAAACTGGAACCGAGTGATATTTTAAAATGTACAATTTCACAACGGCACATACCTAAAGTTTTTAATTTCCTTCCTCGACTTGGTGTCGCCGTTCAGTTTGTTGGCTTTCCAGTCCACGCTCAGCGGAGACGCCACGGCAGACGGGCGCCGCATCGCCGCCAGCGCGTCCGATGACGTCACCACGAGCGTCGGCGTGCCTCCCGACGTCGCTGACGTCAGCGTCGGAGCGGACGACACGGCTGACGTCAGTGTTGTGGACGTTAGCGTCGTGACCGACGTCGCCTTGACTGAGTTAACTGCGAGTGCGGGTGCTTCCGCGGCGGGTGTCGATGTCGGTGTAAGCGATACGATGGTTTCTTGTACGACAGGTGCGGGGGGTTTCGACAACACGGGACCGTTTTTGGCACCATCATCTGGTTGATATAGTATAGTATTATATTATTTAGTAATAGGTACTATAAAGATGTAAAACAGAAAAACCCCAAAATGCTATATTATTTATAAAAGCAGGAATAGCCGAGCAGTTTGTATACTATAATAAGATATTTAAGACAGAGACTTTTCATAAAAAACATATCTCTAAATATGGACCCTAAAACTACTTTTTCAGCTGACAAAATATACACGTACTCAAATGACGGTTTGTTTTATGTACATAACTAAGTAAAACCCTCACCAGAGCGCGGAGTGCCAAGCCCCTCGTCATCCGAAGAGGGCTGGTGCAGCGCCGTGTAGGTGCCCCGCGAGCGCCAGTCCTGCGCGAGCGCCGCGCCCTCCCCGCCCGCGCCCGCGCCCGCCGCCACCCCCCCGGCCTGCCCCGGCTCGTCAGACGACACGCCGTCGATGGACACCGCACTGTACGCGCCTTTGGTGCGCCAATCCTATAATAGAGAAAATTGTTTGATTGAGGCTAAATTATGTCTCTTCAAAAATAAATAAGATACAAAAGGAAGCAAACATATAGTTTATTTCACCAAGATTTGATATTTTTGTAAATAGCTGTTTTTTTTTCTAAATGTTTCCTTATAAACATTTCAAAGCTTGGTGTATAAATTATTTTTATTACCGGCTAGTGAGCCTTGTTCAAATACAACAATTGCAAAATGCATAAAACGTGTATTTTCTGTTTTATGACTGAGCCAGTGTGACTGTAATGCATGAATGAAAATTGCAGACTAGCAAAGTATACGTAACTTCTATGTCATGTCATCAAGTGTCACTCACCTGCGCTTTCCGCTTTTTCTTGAGCGTGGCGCGGGCGAGGTGCACGGGCGTGGAGCGCGGCGACGAGTGCGGGCGCGGCGACGCCGGCACCGCGCCCGACGCGCCCAACGCGGGCACGCACGCACGCGCCGGCGACGCGTACTGCTGGCTGTTGTCTAGTTCGGGGTCGTCTAGCTTCACCATCTATGTTATTTAAGTAAATTTAGTACATTTGCTGTACATTTTACTAGGTAAAAAATTGGCTGTATATGGTACATAGGTGACAATAAAAAAAATCTTTTTTTTATGGTACAGTAGACAAGCGGAGCATGCGGTACACCTAATGTTAAGTGACTGACCGCAGCCCATGAACATCTGTATTCATTTTTATATTCATTTTTACCTAATGTTTGCACCAGACGTGATTAAATGTTTACTTTTCTTTCTGTGTAATAAATTAAAGAAATAAATAAATAAACATGAACAATATAAAAGTGTCGCTGATGCCGGCTATTTGATTGCGGGCTTTGACGGTAAGGGAGAGGATAAGGAGAGGATTAATGATGGGAAGAGGGGGAGGATTGTAACAGGATGGGAGCTCAGGTCTTATGTGTATATCTGTATTCGTAGTCTCCTCTCAAAATCAGTGTAACAACAATTACATTATTGTAGTTTTGGGGCCTATTTGCAATCACTGCGCCTGACTTCTTTTCTTTTTGTCTTTTTTCTATGTCAATTTAAC
Source organism: Phoebis sennae (assembly GCA_001586405.1). NCBI lineage: Eukaryota > Metazoa > Arthropoda > Insecta > Lepidoptera > Pieridae > Phoebis > Phoebis sennae. The sequence goes on along the minus strand of LQNK01002493.1, from coordinate 109,412 downwards.
TTTATGTAGTATTATGTAGTAGTTATATAAAATATGTATTTTAATACACTAATATTGTGGTACATAAAACATGTCTCTTTCTATTTATTTATGAAACTTATCTTAAGAGTTTGAGTATACTTTCCACCTGTAGATATTTTTATCTGAGGTTTAAGCAAAATTCTTATCCTAAAAAATTATTTCTCTAAATAGAAATGATGTACAATTCCATCAAGAAGCAACAATACAAAGTATAAAGTATCTTAAAAAATTAAACAACTCACCTCTAATCGCGCCTCAATCTTGATCGAATCGTCGTCCATATCGAGTATATTGAGGTTGTTATTAATATTGTTGTAATCCGGGTAGGGCGCGGGGTGCGCGGTGTGCGCGGGGTACGAGTACGTGGGCGGCAGCGGGAGAGGCAGCGGCAGCGGGAGCGGGAGCGGGGAGCCGCGCTTCGGGAACACGTCGTAGCGGGACTCGCTCTCACTACACGAACGCTCTTCGGAGTCGCATCTGATTAAAAATGATTTAATTTATCAGACTCTTTGTTATTGCGTGTGCGTACAGAATGACACGGCATTACCTAAATTGACCAATTTTTATTTCTAAGATTTGTCAAATTTAGTCAAAAATATTTTTGTAAAAAGATTCATTCCTATTAAAGATTTGACGTCGGAATCATAAATCGATTTCAAAAGGAAAACGATGTAAATAGTATTTCCAACGTTTGTTAACTATATCTAAATTAAGTAATTGATGTCAACATGTACTTTGGATATTCAAACAAAAAATACGAACTTCTTAAACCAAATAACTTTTCTGTCAAATTAATTCAATGGAGAAACAATATTTTCAGTAGAATACAACGATGGTATAATATTGCGCACCTGTTATTATATTCTGGGGTCCTCGGTGCGGTGGGAGTTACGCCCGACCCGTCCCGCTCTTCACAATACTCCTCCCCATCCTCAGGATACAATGGAAACCTAAAAATTCAAATTACTAATAGTTCGCTCTATACAGAGTAAAATGTGCATATTTTTATATGATTTAATTATAAACATAAACCAATTTTTCAGCTAACAGACTGAAAAAAATTATTGTAACAATTTTACACCTTTTCAGGGTCGGTTTCTATAAACGACGTAACGTAGTAATATAACAGATACAAATCGTTTTTATAAACGAGCGGTTTTCAACCAATCGGATCTAAGTTTTGATGGTTATGTTTATTATAGATACGTATTAGACTTAGGCCTAGTAGGATATTTTACAGTCCGTAAGTAAAACGACTCGATTTATTTTTATAGGATATAAGTAATTAGTTGACTTTGACATAACAATGCGTGTGTATAGTAGTAGATTACGCTGTGTAGTTCATGATCATCTTTCTGCGGTGTAATTTTATTATTTAACTTCAAACAAAAGTACCACCACTTTTTCTTTTATTATTATTATTTTTTTTCTCTCTCTCTTTCGTTTACTGCAGTTTGCTGTTCCTATCTATGCATAACTTTTCCTATGACCAAGGTTGCCTAGTAGAGATCGCCACTTGCGATAAGGCCGCCTGTTGTGAAAATGCTTATTCTTAAGTTTTTTACTACGTACTGTATCTTTTCTGTTTTCTTTTTGCACAAATAAAGATTTATCTATCTTATCTATCTTTATCTAAGATAGCTTCCATTGGTTTTTCCTCCGTCATTCCTTAAGAAATCGAATAAATAATAAATAAATAAATATTTCTGAACATATAACACAATGCCATCTAGCCCCGAACGAAGCAAAGCTTGTACTTGGATTGAGGGTAGAAGCGAGCATTGGAATGACAGTTTCTTGTTTTCGTTTCGTAAAGAAATTAATATTTTATCAAGTTTAATAACACTTAAAGTGCATTTTCAAACAAATTTTGTGTATAAACTATTCGCCAAAGTGTTATCAGTGTGTGCATTACAGTGAAAGTATATTTAGAAGCAATTAACTAACAGCTGATTGGCGTCACAAACTGTCATTGTGTTATTACTGTATTTGGGTAACATAATTGTTGCTATTATTGGACATAGAACTGGATGTGAGTAAATAAAAATAGGTCACATTAAATCGATAAGAGAAACAATCTCTTATCTTATAAAAATATCACGACATAATTTGAATGCTAGTCACTCATTCATTTACAAGAATACTGCATAATATCATAGTTTGCTATTATATCTATTATAGAAAATTAAATAGGTAATAACTATCACATTATTATCCTGAAAATGTCAAATAAATGCGAGTCCTGTGGGAAATACTGCCCTACAACAGATTCCGTCAAATGTCATAAATGTAATAGTATATGCCATAAAAATTGTGTCTTCTCCG
>LQNK01002493.1:54089-104418 GCA_001586405.1 Phoebis sennae | reverse complement strand
TACGCCACTATCACTTTCTGTCCATACGTTATTAAGTCCCTCACCAGAGCGCGGAGTTCCCAGCCCCTCATCATCCGAAGAGGGCTGGTGCAGCGCCGTGTAGGTGCCCCGCGAGCGCCAGTCCTGCGCGAGCGCCGCGCCCTCCCCGCCCGCGCCCGCGCCCGCGCCCGCCGCCACCCCCCCGGCCTGCCCCGGCTCGTCAGACGACACGCCGTCGATGGACACCGCACTGTACGCGCCTTTGGTGCGCCAATCCTGTGATAGACGAAATTGTTGGATTGAAGCCAAATTATGCCTAAAGCTAAAATAAATATAGTATAATTTATTCCACCAAGATTTGGTACTTTTTTAAAGGTATAAATGACAATTAATTTTTAGTAATATATAAATTTTTAGTAATATTTATACAGATGTGTCGCAGACATATAAAAAAATGTTTAGTAATCTAGATTAATGTAGGTATAATATTAAATAATAATATTTTTTTATTAACATTTCAAAGCTTGGTGACATGAAGTACAGAACGAGAAACCGTGTAGCGAGCCCCGTTCAAATAAAACAATCTCAAAATGCATATTTTTTTCTGTTTTATGACTGAACCAGTGAACGACTACAACAAAAGCATGAACAATGTAAAAGAAAGACATTGCATACTTTAATAAAGAGACGCAACTTCTATGTCATGTCTTATCAAGTGTCACTCACCTGCGCTTTCCGCTTCTTCTTGAGCGTGGCGCGGGCGAGGTGCACGGGCGTGGAGCGCGGCGACGAGTGCGGGCGCGGCGACGCCGGCACCGCGCCCGACGCGACCAGCGCGCGCGCCGGCGACGGGTACTGCTGGCTGTTGTCTAGTTCGGCGTCGTCTAGCTTCACCATCTATGGAGTTATTGGGATTTTAAAAAAATTGGCTGTATTTTTAACAAAGTGTACTGGATGATAAGATTATTATTTTGATTTTTATGTTACGGCAGGCAAGCCGAGCGTGCGGTTCACCTGGTGTCAAGTGAATGACCGCAGCCCATGAACGTCAGTATAAATTTAAAGCTAATGTTTTTACCAGACGTGATCAAGTGTATTTTTTTTCTGTGTTATAAATAAAATAAATAAATATGAACAACATAAAAGAGTCGCAAATGCCGGTTGATTGATTGCCGGTTTGAAAGCAGGGGAGAGAATAAGGAGAGGATTAATGATAGGAAGTTGGGAGACGAGTGGAATAGGATGAACACAGGACGTATGTGAATATCTGTATTTTTAACCTCCTCTCAAAATCAGTGTAACGATAATGACATTATTGTAATTTTGAAGCTCTTTTACAATCACTGCGCCTGACTTGATATTTTTTCTTCCTCCTTCGTCAATTTAACGTTATGTAGTAGTAGTATAAAATATGTCTTTTTTATACACTAGTGTTGTGGTAAATAAAACATTTCTCTTTCTATTTCGTGCTTTAAAAAATATGGGCGTAAACACAGTAACACTCTTTAATCTTTGACTCCCATAACCCTATTGGTCTACCGGTCCATAGCGTTATGAGAGTAAAGGAGTAAGAGGAGATTGGAAACATTACGAAACATATCTTAAGATTCTGAGAAAACTTCCCACCTTATCCTAAAAAATTATTTCTCTAAATAGAAATGATGTACAATTCCATCAAGAAGCAACAATACAAAGTATAAAGTATCTTAAAAAATTTAAACAACTTACCTCTAATCTTGCCTCAATCTTGATCGAATCGTCGTCCATATCGAGTATGTTGAGGTTATTATTAATATTGTTGTAATCCGGGTAGGGCGCGGGGTGCGCGGTGTGCGGGGGGTACGAGTACGTGGGCGGCAGCGGGAGAGGCAGCGGCAGCGGGAGCGGGAGCGGGGAGCCGCGCTTCGGGAACACGTCGTAGCGGGACTCGCTCTCGCTACACGACCGCTCTTCGGAGTCGCATCTGATTAAACAATTTTAATTTATCAGACTCTTTGTTATTGCGTGTGCGTGCAGTATGACACGACTATGACTTGACCAAGATATTTATTTCTAGAGTTTGTCAAATTAAGTCAAAAAATTATGTAAAAAGATTCATTCCCAAAAAAAGATTTGACGTTGAAATCATAAATCGATTTCAAAAAGTAAACGATGTGAATAGTATTTCCAACATTAACTATATCTAAATTATGTAATTGATGTCAACATGTACTTTGGGTATCCAAAAAAAAAATATGAACTTAATAAACCAAATAACTTTTCTATCAAATTAATTAAATAGAGAAACAATATTTTCAGTAAAATACAACGACGGTATAATATTGCGCACCTGTTATTATATTCTGGGGTCCTCGGTGCGGTGGGAGTTACGCCCGACCCGTCTCGCTCTTCACAATACTCCTCCCCATCCTCAGGATACAGTGGAAACCTAAAAATTCATATTACTAATAGCTCGCTCTATACAGAGAAAAATGTGCATATTTTTATACAATTTAATAAAACACAGAAATCAATTTTTGAGCTAACGCTTGAAAATATAAATTTGGCCAATTTTTACCTCTTTAGGTAGGGCCCGGTTCCTATAAATGTTGTTCGACGAGCGTTTTATGGTAGCTATGTTTATTACATATACGCATTATAGACTTATTAGATTTACGCCTAGTAGGATATTGTACTGTCTGTAAGTAAAACAGCTCGTTTTATTCTTATAGAAACCGGGTGTAAGTAGTTCAGTTTATTCATTGACAAATGCGTATGTATAGTAGTACATTCCGCCGTGTATAGTTCAAAATTATCTTTCTGCAGTGTACTTTCATTATTTTACTTTAAGCAACAGTAAGCTTCCATTGGTTTTTTCTCCTTCCATAAAAAATCTAATAAATAAATCGGACAGTAAAAAATTGCAATGTCCATCACATCATAATTTTCTGCTCATGGGGATCGAACCCACACCCTTAGGCGCAACAGACGCCTGCCATATCCACTGCGCCAATTGGGTCGTCATATCTGTTTTTATTATGTCGTAAATTCATTATTTAAGGTACCTGTAATTATCTTCAGAGAGTCTGTCGTCATCGTCAGTGGCGATGTACTGCACGCACAGCGCGCAGTCGCCTTTCACGCTCTGCAGCGCTTGAACAGCCTCTTTGTGGCATGCCTGGAGATATACATCATACATATTTTTAAATCTCTCTATACATATTTATATAAAAATGCTTATTCTATTTCCCTTCATCATTGTAACACGCGTTAACGGATGAAGATTCCGCTAATTAATTTTTCAAAAAAATTAATTATTATTTATATTTATAAGAATAAATAAGTTTATGATTGCGCATATTACTAATATGTACTAGTAATTGTTTTAAATAATAAATCAAAAAATTTAAAATAAAGATATGATTCGTAACGACCCTAAAACAGATATTTAATAGGTACTTATTTCGGGCACCAGTTCTTCACAAATGTTAGTCATAACCATTCGATTTCACATCATAATGTACAATATTCCAGAAAAATCAAGCATTTCAAAAAAATCCGGCTCGAAGGACCAAAATGAAAAACAAACCTGCGTAAGATCGACGTCGTTGATGGCGAGTATGGCGTCTCCCACGTACAGTTGGCCGGTGAGCGCGGCCGGACCACCGGCTTCCAGCTCCGATATCAGGATCGGGACGCCGTGCTCGCGACCACCCTGGAAGATATTTCACTATATGAGATATTTTTTCAAGTATGCATTTCAATATGGTTTATATCTGTTCTTATTAATTTACCCTTACCATTTACCATTGCCCTCTTCTCAAAATTTCGTCAGATTATTTTAATATGAAACTTAAAACGTAAAACGTTTACTTATGTATGACATAAGTAAAAGACGCAATTAATGATGTATTCTTTATTTATTTAATTAGGCATACACAACAGTTGACAATAACACAGTATAGAGCATACAATACATACAATACAGCTCTTAAGTAGTTAGGTATTTTAGGCGAAATTGCCAACCAAAGCGTGCATAGACGACAATTAAAAATGATATTCTAATGAATATGTACATCGTAAGTTAATACTGACCGTGACAGAGATGCCGAGGCCGAGGTGCGGCGAGCGTCGCACGCGCACGGTGCGCGGGCGCGCGCGCTGCGGGGACGCGGGGCGCGCGGGCCGCGGGGACGTGCCGCGGCACACGCGCACCAGCGTCTTGTGCCGCTGCAGTAGTATCTCCGCCTCCACCTGATTAGTTTAACACACTAATGTTACTAGTGGCTCGCTCTGAGCTAGACCTCGCATTGTTGCGCATAACAAAGCGCTTTATTATACATGTGTAATGTATTGTTAAAACAATATTATACGATAACTTGTTATTAAGCTAAAGTAAAGTATTACAGGGGCTCGCTCCGAGCAAGATGCACGTTATATGTAAGTGTGAAGCGTCTTATTGATTAAGATCTTCTATTTTGATACCAAACTCGGGTAAATTCTTATTAAACTCGCCTAATTGGCCCCCGCTATATTCAGAGTCCTCGCCGATTTCGCTCATCTTCGAACTTACGATCCTCTTCTTATCCCCTGACCTTCCTTATGCCGGCAAGGCATCTGTGACACTGATGTTGTAGATGTTCATGGGCTGCGGTTAGTCACTTAACATTAAGTGAACCGCATACTCCCTTTGCCTGCTGTACCATACAAATCTCTCGAGTCTATCTTAAGTTGGAAATAAAAGTGTATTTTATGACCAATAAAAAGTCGCTGTCTACATTGTCGTATTACGCTAATCCTGCAATAAACATGGAAAGTTACAATGAATAAATAAATAAAAACATTGAGTATAATATGTCAAATAAGATTTCATTTCATGTTCTTCTTCTTACTTTCGACTAAGAAGCCACGGCATGGCCACCAAATTAAAAAAAATAACACAAAATGATCACCTGCGCCCACAAAGAGTCCCTCAGCTCAGCTCGCATGTCACTGCCCAGCAGCTGCAACTGCTGTATCCGCCCGGCCAGCTCCTTATCCAAATATTTCGTAGCTAACCTGAAACACATACACTATACAAGTGAATATTAACTTTAGAAATAAGTTTAATATTATTACTTTTACGTAGACACTAAGATTTAATAAATATAATACATAAGAAGGATCAGGTACGTATGTTTGCGCGTGTGTGTGTGTAGTGTGTGTGTACAACGTAAATATTTACTCTAAGACATAATTAAAAGACAATTATGATAAAAACAAATAAATACTCCCGGTCCATTCACACAAAGACATAAAATACACCCAAACTAAGCAAAGCTTAAATCATAAAAGTTAATTCGTTGATAACCACGCTTAAACATGCTTTTTATTCGTTTTGATAAGATTATGGATCGCCGAGACTATAGTAATATATCACTTAATTTTCTAGCCATGGGATTAAATGTAACCCTTGGCACATATCTACAACATTACAGTATTTAATCTTTCGCTCACATCAAATGCTTAATTTATTGAAGTAAGAATAATAAGAGTAAATCCCTACTGTTATAAACATGAAAGTAACACTGAATGTCTCTTCTTCATGCCTAAACCTCTAAAATAATTTTGATGAAATTTGTAAACCCACTGAACGGGGATTGTATTTTGGAGAAAGCGCGAGGCACACCTAGACTTTAGCATCCAAGCTACATAAACTAAGCACTCATTCAAACATGAGGGAACCGCGCGTTCACAAATCGCGCGGTTTGAAACCGCTAAATTGTAATGCTATTCAGACACCGGCGCGCGGCGGTAATCATGTGGTTTTGTGCTGGGATAACGTCAGTTTGAAACACGCGCGGTTCCCGTCTTTTATGAACTACTGTAAAGGTAACTTACCTAGCACCAAAGAGTTCAGAGTGTAAAGCGAGGACAGTCTCTCTAAGTGAAGCGTTCTCTCTCGCCAGCTGCGCCGCCTCGGCCCGCGCGCGCGCCGCCTCCGGCACGTTGCCGGGCATGTCACCGCTCTCTTGGCAACCACCTGTGCACAGTGAGCGGAACAACTGATATGAAATGAACTAGTTAACGCAAGCTGAATAGAAAGTACTGACAAACTTTTTGTACACTACCCATTTTACCCATAATACATATTTTGATTGTAAAATGTATTCATAACTAATCCTTTCAAGTGATGTATCAATCTTTTATGTCAGACCGTAAAAGGGGCCTTGGTCAATGGTCGTATTCTAAAAAATTGCATTAATATATTTGAGTTCTTATAATTTGCAAGTGGCTACAATTATCTGGATTATCGACCATGTAAGCCATTTAAATTACAAAGCAAAATTACGAAAAATATTGGTAGTGAGAAATTAAATTTCTAGTTAATACATAATTTAATTTTTATACCAAAGTTTACCGTCCAAGGACAAACAAATTATTATTAATCAGAATAATACAGAGAAATAAATGACAATTTCAAATGATTTTTTTTTAAACAATTAATTATATGAGCTACAAAAAATAAATAAACAATTATACTACCCTCGAAAGAGTAGTAAAAATGTTCTGATAAGTATATGTATAGAAAACACTTGTAACAATGGCATGCAGACAGATAATTAACATTCACAAAAGGCACGCGTAGAAACAGGCAACACTTAAAAAAATGCTAAACATTCTTTAAAAAATATAAGCAACAAAATAATTAAAGTTTCACCGATACAATAGTTGAAGCGAAAGCAATAAATAACTCGTATTTAGTATCAGTTAGTTGTCCCAATTATTGACCAGCGATGCAATCTGATCAGATAATAGACACACGAACACTAGCATAATAGCTATTTACAAAATATAATAGAGATTACCAGCTGAGGCAGCCCGGGCCTGCACTAATTCCGCCCTCATATCCACAAGCTCTGCCTGAAAAAAATGAAACTTGATTCTCTTTGTTGTTCAATAAAGGAAATGTGTTAACGGAGGTCGCGTGTGACCGACAATGGGTGAAACCTTAAACGCAGATTGGGAGATAAGCCTAGTGTGACAGATGATGCAAGGCGCCTGCATACATTTTTCTTATTAAGATGTTGCAGAGATAAATGATCACCGTTCACCACAATAAATGTTGTTTATTATTTCGATTAGTAAAATTTACAACCTATTTCGTCATAAACAGTTTTATTTATATACGTATTCTTTAGGGTTATTATTGGAATTAATTGAAATAACTCCTACAGTAATATCATAAAGAGGAAAACTTTGTTTGTTTGGTTGTAAAGAATAGGCTCAAAAACTACTAGACCGATTTTAAAAATTCTTTCACCACTTGAAAGCTACATTATCCATGAGTAACATAGGTTAAATATTATACAACGTTATGCTACGGGAGCAAAGCCGCGCGGATCAGCTAGTATATAATGAATTGCGATGACTTATTTCATTTGCCAATGCTATGATAAACAATATGCATAATTATCATAACATCCTTCTACATAAACATGTTGAATCATACGAAAGCTCTATTGACTGTCACTTGTTTTCCACCCTCATCGCAACAACCGCTGACGCAGCTTCCGCTAAACACCATTAACGATATATTTTATTACAAACAATTTATTTCCCATAAGTAGTTCTGATATATGAAGGATGACACAAGTGATAACCCTGCGGGTAAACATCAATATATCAACAATTGGCTAAATGGATTTTCAAATGTTAGATTTATAGGCATTTAACGGTCCGCAATATTTGTTCTTTGTAAACATTTGGTGAAGCGATATTCAAAGCAGGATAAATGAACTATGACAAGTGGGTTTATGGTCGCAGATACATTAAAATAAGAGGCCAAGAACTTATCCTTATACGGAGTAACTTATCATTTTAATACCAAAAAAGGATATTATTAATAATCTATGCCTACTTGATGTCAACTTACGTAATATATGCAAAGCTTTTGTTGGTAATATAATATTCTTTTATTGGCAACTCGGAAGCCATTAGGGGCATCAAACACTAGGCTAAATGACTTAAATCCAGGCCATTTTAATCATTACAGTGATACGATTGAGTAACAAATTACCTCACTTGGTTTCACTCGAAAGCAAATAGGGATTCAATAAATCGATGTTGTGTGATGTAACAAATGTTGTATGTAGCCACTGTTAATTTCATTTAAATGTTCATTAACCATTGGAAATCTGCAATCACTTTTTACTACTCCGATTAAACTAGAAAAGTCATTCAATCAGTAAAAGTCCGAGAAGCATTAATTGGAAGTAATAATATTTGTCTGATAAATCTTATAGTCTTTTTGTTTTGTCGAAGTAGTGCATTGATATAGAAATATCAATGAAATAGTACCCTCTACTCTATAATAATTGCTTTACATTGTTTCAAACTATCAAATCGGGTATTGATTGCCATGGTATTTATTATACATGTTAATTGTTTTATTTAATTAATAAATGAAAGTTCATGTTTCACGATATACAACATTGCCATTTTGTCAACATTATGTACCTAATACCAAAATGAATAGAGGAAAAGTGAAACCCAATAATAACAATTGTTAAGACAAACTAAAGGAGATGCGTAGTCGTTGAAATAACTCAAAAGTTACGCAACATTACATAAGCTTTTGAAATACTGCATCGTATGAAGATGCTCGCTGTTTAGTGTATTGACAATCTTGTTACGATTTGCAAGCACATCCACTCTAAACATTATTTGATTATGTTATGAAATTGCACAGAAATTTCTCGTCCAAAAATAACTTATTTAGACATACTTGAATTGTATAACAGTATTAGTATTTAACTTAAAAAGTGGTAAATTATTAATACTTTTTAAAGTTGCATCTAAAAATGGGAAAAAGCTATGGCCTTTAACATTTGTAATTAAATATGACTCGATAGTTTCCAACCTACAACATATCACAGTTAAGAACCCGTAGAACAAAGTGTCTTCAATGCAGAGTTATAATCTTATTTCCTTAATGCATCTCGACCAACATAGTTTTAAAAATAATTTTATAATTACGACGCAGTTTGTCATTTCATAAGAAATTAAAAATGCAACCAACCTACGTACATCGGAAATGTTAAAACGTTATAAACGGCTGACAGTAGGCATAAATCCATAAAAATAGTCCAATATTTATGAAGTTTCATTAGTGCAGCAGAAGTACATCAGACGAATGTTAAACACGGACCTATTAACTAATAAACACAACCTACGCGGATTTCAAGATCATTATCGTCTGAATATTACAGTGGGTGTGTATTTTAACGAACGATTGTGAATATCATAATAGTACTCTCAAGTTGAAGGTTCGTTACAAAATCGTGCTGCATAATAAAACCTAAAAAAACATTTGTGATATAACTATTGCACTACTCTTTACAATAAGGAAATTCTCAATCGAGAGTGTGGAAAAATAGTTTGAAGGGTAGCAAAAATAGTCTAAAAGAAAGACTAAACTAAACTATATTTGATCAATAGGTAGTTTGCAAAACTGAGAACAACAGACAGTAGATGGCTAGCATTCAATCACACTTCCCAATTGCAGTTCATAAAAATCACATTAATATATTAGATAGTATGTCATCAACACTCAAAACATTTGTCCTTGTCGTGCAGTCATGTGAATATGCAGGAAGAGATACAATTGAAATTCTGTAAGCCGACTTTGCCATAGACTGCTACTTTGACACGCTAATGCCCGGTTTCTAAGTATTTTAGTTAAACTTTTAATAGTTACAGATTCATGAAAGTTAACTATTAAACAAATTTTGACAATAATGCGTTCCTCAGAAACCCAATTGACACAGCGATATCGAAAGGATAAACTAGCGCTAAAGTCGGAAATCGGGCATTAGTCCTTGTCCATCAGAATTTTATATTGTGCTGTTCATATTTTGTTACTCAATAAATTATATAACACCTTATTATATACAGTGAGGTCTATATTCGAAATTTTCGTAAAAGAAAAATAATCTTCCTTCCTTCCTCTATTTTTTGTACATAGACCTTAACAAATAAATTGGTACAATGCTACACTGAATAAGATTCATTCCGACGACAATAGAACTCAACCGTAGCCGCAAGCGATTTACCTAAATACCGCCAACGACATCGCTTACAGCCCCGTCTAATTAAATAACGATTAATTGCATATATTTCTCCGAGCTCAACGTGCAGAGTGATCGTAGCCGTTCCTCGTTATACCATGTGGGCTCCGATGGAAGATAACGTCGAAGTCGGGAAGATTGATTCAGCGCGGTTCACAAACGATTTGAATAACAACCGCACGTGCCGCACCATCACGCCGGAACAAGATACAATTTCATCCAACAAATAACAATAAATCACCTTTCTCTCGATGTCGACACATTCGGGATGCGACATGAAATTTGAAGCTAATTTGAATAACATGCAGGGTGTCACATTTTAGTAGCCAGTTTCTCCTGGATTGGTCTCGGCATTTTTAATGAGACCACACATGTAGCACTCTTGCAATCATAATTGATTTATGTAATTGTGCTATCAAAATGAACTGTGTACGACAATTTAATGGGTTTTATAAGATTTGATTACGTCGTTTGTTTATAATAAACATTACGAATGCTGTTGTGACTCATTTTTTACTGGCGTTTAAAATCAAAGTGAGCTTTTTTATGACACAGGAAGACAAACTATGAGGCATTTGATGTTGAGCGACACTTACTGAATAATATCAGAGCGGGATTTGTAGAGCATGCCAAGGCAATAAAATGAAAACTTATCAATGAAAATCAACCCGGTGAGAGCATGACCTAATTCTCGCCGGAGCATATTCGACACCAAAACTAAACATAATCATGACGTAATTGCTACTTAAAATATACTAGACAATTGTTTATTTGCAATCTCCACTCAACTGCATACAAATCGCAACATCTGTTTAGCCAATATGTTTAGGAAAGTCAAACTTAGAGAATAAATTGGTACAAGGACTCTCCGATGCAAACAGGAAGAAAGTTCATAGACCCAGTTATCTGTAGTTTGCTGTTATGCGTTTTAATAATGCTGTAGCTAATCGGTATCGCCGCACCCTGTATTGTTCGTACTCGTAGCTAGAGACATGCCTCAGTCATCACATTTGCATGCGAGCGGCTGAGGCACGATTGTCCTTCGCCTTTTCACTCATTGTCACTCGGTATGCAAACACCTCGCTGCGCTAACTGTTCGAGAATAATGTAAACGGCGTAAAGGTTAATAACTTGCATCTTTTCTAAACATTATTCCTTTAAAGAAAGAAGACGGACTGTATAATTTCTTACGGTACATTAGAACACGTGTGCTCGCTTTCCTTACAAATTGGCGCGCACTTCGAATAATGACTGTCAATCTATACGGTATTTGTCAAACGTATTTCAACATAAAAATATTTGCATGTAGGTAATAAAATAAATAGCTACATACTTGGGTTATTGAGACAAATTTTGAAACATGTTCATATAACGGCTCATTCATTTATGAATGCATGTTTAAGATGCATATTTAAGAGCATGTCATGTCATGGCGTGTATATTTTTCAATAAATGCAGTGAAATAAAATAAACAGCAAGCGCCGTAAATAACTTTGCATATGAATGAATCAATAAATGGCTTTAAATTAATAAATATGTGCCGGCGCCTATCAATTTGAGCGCACGTCTCAAGCCCACGCCGAAAAAATAGCCATGTACATGCATTTCTGTATAATTCTGGTTTAACCTGCACACCATCAAACATGTTCTTTAGGAATAAATTGATACATTACCATAAGATTTAGTATGAATTCATTACCGGCTAGATTCAATCGACTTGAAAGTGTCTTGTATTTGTGTATACGGTAATGAGGGCAAACAATGGTGAGGCGTTTGAGAAACATCGCCACCCATGCGCCTAACGGGTTGTCAGAGCATGTGGTCAAAATCACCGCGGGATGTCGCTTTCGACTTTTCTTGTCCTATCCGAAGCAGACAAGTCCGCTGTCGGCATTGTTTTCTCAGTATACGCTTTCATTCGTCACGATCTAGCATACAATTCTAGGAGCGCATTTAACAAGAGGAAAATAACACCAAGTGTTATATGTATTCACATTTTCTTAAAGTGCTCGCGTGCGGTACATTCGGGATGAAACAATACTGATGCATGAATAAATAATACGAAATGCCAGCTTACAACGAACACCGTATCGACTAACAGACGAGCTTAAAAACACGTCTAGGATAATCAGTCGCCGAGATCCGTTGGAAATGTTCCAAGTGGATGACTGTAAAATTAATTCGGTTTATCTTCCTTTGACATTTGTCCGATACGTTATAAAAAGCTAACGGAACCACCATAAAATAATCCTAAAGAATTACTTTAATCTTCCTTAAATGTTACCCGAATCGTTTATCACGACGTTGTGGTTGATAATGTCAGTCAACTTTCCATAAACGTTAAATAGTAGTTAATAATTCAATTGATTAAATGATAGAATGGTGCGACAATTTTCCTTATCTCGCGGTGAATCATAAGCTGAGCTTTTGCAGAGTTAATAAGTCCCTTGTAAGGAAATAAATCGGTTGGTAAGTCAGAACATGTCGAACGGATACATGCTGTCCGCATTACAATTTACTATTGCACTTTTGTGACTGACGGAAGATCACGTCCTCGGCAGGGACTGTAATTTACGCGATAATTTCCCCGCATAATGAAAGCGTCGATAGTTCACTCGGAATTATTGCTCTTGTATTTTGTAGCAATTTTAAACATACTACAATACTCTGGGACTAGTCAATTTTGTATTTCTTGGAACCTCAATTACTTCGACGTGTTTCTGTATAATCCTGCATGCACTATATTATTCAGCGTAAAAAAATGATTTAAAAACAAAAACATAAACATATGTAATTGCTTCCGAATAAAAATAACAATAGCAAAAACGGAAAATTCATATTACATGATAGATGAATTGTTAATTTTTTTTTTGGTAATGGTAATTTGATGGTGCTTGTTTTTTTTTTGGAGAAATAATAATAGGGGGAAAAATTTGGACGGAGACGATATTATCAGACTAATGAAATTTAAGATTGACATTTTATTTTATCACAGATATATTAAGACACTTGGCTTCATTGTAATTCGACCATTTAACAATCATCAGCAGATCGAATATTTAGTCTATACTCATTGTAGTGTCAACATCGTTTATTTTTGTATAGCGAGTGTGATATAACGGCGTTGAGTGCATGTGCAGGCCACGTTAGGATCGCGACCGCACCTGGCAGCAATACCCGCGTGGTCATCAAGTCTAACACCGATGGATTCTGGGAATCGTGTCCAGCCAATGATACGCAAAAGTAATGCATTCCTATTAACATCCCGTATCACATTACTGCTCCATCTTGCAGCTGTACATCTCTACGTACATTTATATGTTGCCGAATGTGAAAGTTGCTTTAAAACAATCGCAACTCATATCTTAATCAATGACTCAAGTATGACCCGAAAAATATCAACCCACGAATTTAATTAATTCAGCAAAACTAGGTTAGGCCTAGGCTATGGCATAATGAAATCTATTTCATATCACGACCGCTAAAACACACCAAAGTAATACGTGCGTTGCACGCCTAAAATTTTTATTTAGTATGACTAATAGCTGTATAATTATAGAATTTATGTCGGTTCAGATTTTACGAACATGCAAGACCTATTTATGTAAGTGTGCAATATCACTTGTACGTAGATTTTGAAATCGGAATTAGTTGATCTTAAAATTACCATTAGTAGGTAACACGAATTTGCAGATATCAAAATAATTCTAAGAAATAATCACATTTAATGGGTCGTGGATTTTCTCAGAAGCCGTAAAATGCATTGGTATCGGAAGGGAGAATAAACTAAGCCAAGAAATTCTGGTATTTTCGTTTAAAGGATAGCTATCCGCTACGAACATGTGCACTGTAAGTATTTTAATCACGGCAAATATGTACTGCATGTAACTGTCCGACTTGTCATTGAAAAGTATTCAAATGAAATTCTTTTGAATAAAGGGCTTATTATTGATTCTGCGACGCATGTGAGACGTGGGAGCAATGTTCAATGAACACGTCCCAGACTGATATGATGCGCCGAAACAGGTTTGCACGTCTGGAGCAGTGTTTGCGGTCGCAGCCACAACGGTAGAGGCTGTCTACGCTTCAGCGGATCTCAAAGCTCACCGCCCGTCTTCCGAGTCAATTGGCATGTCCTATCCGACGCCCTCACGAATGGAGCTAAACGTGACAGGATAAACGGGGAAGACAATCGTGTGATATAACTTAAAGGATATGAAACGCATACAATAGCTTGCGACACTTCGATAAAAGACGGTAACGCTGCGCAAATGCGCACATTTAAGGTACGCCTATGACAATTCTGCATTCAGAAGTCACGTACGTTATTTCTAATCCTGGTCGCGCTAAATTCCTATTACTTTGTAATGACCTCGTTGAATGCTTGCCCTACGTCTATCCGTTTGTAAGCAGTGAGGCGTATTACACTATGTAATTGGAATTCAGTTTGTACGGTGACGGCACGATACAGGTGTACAATGCCTTTGACAAAAATGCTAATCTTATGCGTCTATACGCAGAAACGTGGGCTTAATTTAACAAGCGATTACATTATACCGTGTGTAATATAATATAATTTGAATATAAAGACGTTTTATAGCGAACTATAAATTGTCACCGTCGGTATACTTTCCTTATAGACCTATTGGTTTCGAGAAAGTTTTAACAATGGACTCAGTAGAAACTAAGTATTTGAGTTATTTATAGCTATATTCTTAAAGTATTCACGATTTATGCAATACAAAGTAAATTATTAGTCACTTTCAAAATTTTCCCGGTGATAAGTATAAATTACGAAAAATCTACATATAAATTTTATATTATAGATATATTGGTGATTCAATAATTTATGCAAATATAAAACAAAACATTATTTTAATCTTACTTCATAAACATGTATTAAATATAAATAAGTTCCTTCCAAGTTCAAGTATTAACTACATTTAAACTACTGTTACCCAAGGCAGCCTGCAGTATGATGATCCATTATTGTTCAATGCCGCTAATCGCATTTACTTCTCGAGCTGTTGAAGATCACATAATTGTGCAGCTTATGTGATCACTCAACGTCGAGAAACACGTCTACTACAATTTAACCGTTAGGGCAGAATCTTATTTTCTGTTAAGAATTTTCTATCATTTTTCATTTACATATTAAATAAAAAACTTACAAAACATACTACAATAACAAATAAAGATATAGAAATTCCTGCTAATAAACGAAGTTACTTTTCGCTCATGTAGACTTACATCTTATAAACTAAGCAAGAGCTGTATAACAGATACAATTTTCACCGTCAGAAAATTTCTTCTGGGTCATTTAAATTTGTTTGTTACAGAAAATATTTAAAAAATCACACAACATGAGTCAGTCAAGGAAAATTTTTACACAATAAAAGATTATATGCCCTTTATTTACTTTGTATATAGCAAACATTGTGTATTTTTCCTTACTATACAAAAATTACATTGCCTCTATAACCATGCCAAAAATTACAAAACAAAAGCACCTCCTTGATTTATTTGTAATCAATATTAAAAAAAAAATTAACATATGTTTTATATAAATGTAAAATTGTGTGGATAAATCGCTGAAACATCGTTGAAATTTGTAAAGAGGTAACGTGAGCCCTGAAGAACCCTTGTACTGCTTTGTAAAAGATTCTAGGGTAAAATACTTCACGAGATCGTTGTCGCAACATACTTATGAAAAAAATCTTATATTACGTATATTTCATTAAAATATTTCTTAACACACATCCCTGTTTGTATTAAGAAAATACATCAAATCTTTATGATTATGAACCGATTACAATTTTACACATAGAAATAAATAATAATAATGAAACTTTCTATATTCTTGTTTATTTTAACGCGAGTATGGTATAAAATGCCTTTTTACTTTACGGTTTACGGACTTTACGGTTTAAATTAAAGTTTAATAAACCGTTTGCATTTTTAAACAATTATGAAAACTTTTTACCTTTTATATTGAAATATCGGTCTCGGATCTTTAACACGCTGCCTATACGAGGTAAGGGTTTTGATCGACAATATTTTTAACGCGCGTTAAGTTCCATTCTCACATGCATTAACTATCCTACCACATCCTAATTAATACCTAAACAACCGCAATTCCAAACGCACGTTTCATTAAAAGCACGCAAGTCGTACATACGTATCCGTTTCTACAATCATCGGCCCACAGCCCACAAAGCTGCAAGTTGTGGCCCGACCACAAACCGCAGGCAGGGCAACAAAGAACTTTAATAGCGGGACCAGATGCGGTGCTACATGACTTGATGCGGGTCAAATGGACTGATCGAACCGTTCACAGGTTTTATAAATTACCCAGTTTTATATACTACAATCGAAGTACAGTTCAATTGTGCTGTGTGATTTTGATTTTTTTTATCTTAGTTTATTTTTTGATATTCATCTTCTATGAATGATAGAGAAAACGTATTTATTTTTAATTTAAATTAAAAGAAAAAATATAAATTTTAACTCAATTAATATCATCGTGGTTCAGTTTCTTTAGCAATTCTTTTAACAGAGCAGTAAAATAAATAGTTACCATGAGACGAACCATGGAAATATTTATATTACATCGAAAATATTCCCAAAAAACATAAATTCATTCTAACTTGTAAATATAAACTTCTTTGAATGTTTTATCAAAGAAGTCGATCAGCCTTCACGACGATACCTCCACTAAAATACCGCAAATCGATTCTAACATCTAATTTCGTAAGCATTACTATACCATGGACCCGTCATATTATACTATTACACGTATAATCACTACATAGAATAAAACAAAGTCGCTTTCTCTGTCCCTATGTCCCTTTATACGCTTAAATCTTTAAAACTACGCAACGGATTTTGATGCGTCTTTTTAAATAGAGAGAGTGATCCAAGAGGAAGGTTTATATGTATGATAACATCCATTAAAAAGTGGAGAAATACTGTTATTTTTAAGGTTTCTAATGTAATGTTATTAATTATCATTTTTTCCGCTTACATTGCAAACGCAGCCTGAACCCTACGAGATTTAACAAAATAGTGTACTAATTTATATACAACGTTCACAGTTTTTCTGTAGTGTATTTAGTATCACCATTGCACCCATGCGAAGCCGGGGCGGGTAGCTAGTATACATATAATAAGGCACGAAACAATCGTTGCATACTTGTTGAATATTAATGTAACTGTCACCGAGGTACGAGTATATAACACGTAATTGCCGGCGATAAATATCGTGTCAAATTAGATTACTTCTTAGAATACTAAACGAACCGTGTAGCTAAAGAATGCACTATTCGTATAAATCCCAACTGTAATGAAATTTGCAAATATAGACTATAGAATGACATAGACATCGCAAGTGGACATGAGATACGACAATATGTGAGTGCCTTCCATTCATCTACTTGAACTTGCTGCTTATCTCCACCGACTTCCTAGTAATAGATATTAAAACAATTTTCTCAGCAATACACAGGGAGCTTAAATTATCCCAGACACCTTTTAGTTGCCTTCAAGGTGTTATAGAAAAGACGAAAACATTAAAATGTTTCAAAAATATTCATAAAAATTCAGGTCTAGCTTTATATATGATCTGTGCTTGCCAGTCATAAAAAGCTCAATGGAATTGTAAATCACATTATAGACGAGATTTAAAAAGAGCCAACGCGTCAATCAAGATAATAGCAGTGGCGCGGATGTTCCAATTAGAAAGCACATATTTTTCTAGACTAGTGACATTTTCAACATTTCTTACTAATATTATAAATGCGAAAGTAACTTCAACGTTTTCCTGACTCTTCGTCACGCCTAGACCACTGAACCGATTTCGATGAAATTTTGTACATACATATATAGTTAACCTGAGAAATGACATAGGATACTTTTTATACCACGTCAACGGAAAATTTATTTGGGTGAAACCGCAAGGCGCTAGTTTAAAAAAATACTTTTAATTCTTGAGACATTAGAAATTACAATTGCTTTCCAACAAGTCCTATTTAAATTCCAATTTTCACGATCGAATTAAAACGTAATATAACAGAATACTGGGCTTTCGAACTTATAAAATTGAAAGTTAACACGAGAATAAACTTTCAAAGCCTAAGAAGTAACTATAAAGTAAATCGCTAATCATTGCTGGGAGAAACCGCGGAGCTTAGCTAGATATATGTAATAATTTTTGGGAAAAACAAAGTCTCCAAATTTACAATAACATGAAGAAAGAACATAGAAAAACAGAATTGAAAACCTAACAACGGAATTGTAAATATTTAATTAACTCGACATCGTACATGTCTGTGTTAATTGCTCTTTAAATAGCTAAATGAAAGAACAAGTTAATTTAATGTCAAATAACGAATACTTAAATATTTTCATAATTATCGTCATAATGAAATACCTGAGATTTATGTTTGCTAGCTACAACTTGAAATTGCTCAACAATAGCTGTCGCAATAAAATAAGAGGATTCAAAAAATGTAAATAAAAAGGATATTAAGTTCTAGCAATACGCCTACACTGTATAATTTTGTCATATCTCAAGACATGTCGATATTATAATTTCGCTATAATAACATTATCGAAAAGCATCGATCATGTCGTGACACATGCTAATAGACAAGCTTTGAACTATAATTTATACTTTCCTGTTGATTCGCGCAATATCACAAAAATTGATAATAAACATAGGTTCTTACTTATATGAACGTTCCATGATTACTGAAGGAAATAAATTAAGCAATTATATCACGAAAACAATTCACGTTATAGAGTTTCATCGAGGAAAGGATTACAGGTCATCTGATGTTAGGTGATCACCAAAACTGCTTTTACACATCCTAAGAGAACAGAAAGGATTTATGATGATAGAAATTTACGTCACGAGATTAGGAGGTATTAAAATTCTTCGTTCATTAAATAGGCATAAACGAACATAGAATTTCTTACACGTGGTACAAATAGCTTTAAGTAACAACACCGTAAAATTGTACTAAACAATTTGCTTGCTTGCTTTGAGAGTGAGCCGCTAATTTCGTCAGACTAATAAGCTAACATTTCCGATGTTTTCATACTATAAAAATAATTACATGAGTCGGTTAAAAACGGTATATTTACAAGCACGAAACTGTATGTATATTCATTACACTGAAGTGCAATATCAATCGGGAAACATCTCAGTTTATGGCTGCCATAAAAACATGATATACTAACAGACGGCGTATATAAAGTGAGAAGTGGGTTAGATTTCAAATAACCTAAAGTAAACTTGCAAAATATACCACGGTTATTGAGCTTTCATGTTTAAATATACCCTTTAAATTATTGATGCACGTACGTGATTTCCTATACAAATTGTTTGACTTAACATAGTTATTCATAATTACACAAAACCTTTGGTAATATCGAAAGATGTGTAGACGAACTTTAAAAAACGCAAAGGAAATTGTGATTCACAATATTTTACGCAGTTTATGTTGTAGTAGTAAACGTATAAAATTATGTTTACTACACCAAAAGTTTACCACATAAAATGATTTTATTGTACCAACAACTGGATCAGTACAGACGTTATAACGACGTCGTGTATGATTTAATAATTTGTTTATGCTCTAAACGCAATTATAATGCATAATAGAGATATGTGTAGGACGATAATAAAAGAACGGCGTTGATATTTATGCATAGATCTTAGTTTCTCAAGATAAATGGGCAAGGCCAGGCTCGAGCAGAACATTTTATCCTGCCAGTGACGTAATTTTGTGCAATTAGAATAGCTCGTTGAATACGATATAAAGCAAATTTTCAAATGACGAGAAATCTCGATACCGCTAGAGATACGATCGCTAATCTGGCGTCTATTGATACAAATGGCCCTCTAACGAGCGCTTTCAATTTGCTGCAATTCGATAAAATATTTGCGCTTAATTATTTTAAACGCTTATTGTCGGACGCGAAGAGATTTAACTGAAACAAATGAAAATATGCGACGAATTTGGGTTGAGTCGCATATATCACTCTGCGTGTAATAAGTGCCTATACTGCAGAATAAGCGTGCAATATTAAATTTACAACGGATTTTCAACGATATCTATAGTCTAGTTTAAATCCGAATATACGGCTCTATGTTATAGTTCGTCTTCCGTTGCTTTACAAAGAAAATAAATAAATATCCTTTGTTCTTGGTTTCTTAAATACTACCAATACTGTACCAATAATATAACTTAATCTGGGTCGGATTTCTTTAGAAGCTGAGTATTAAGTTACCATATTTGTGCCAAAAATAAATAACAGGTTCAAAAAGTGACTAACCTCATAAGTCGAGAGATAAGAAAATCACAATTTATACACTGTTGAACACACAACCCACAAACTTAATTAAATTAAGCAAAGACCTACATCACACTAATTGAAGAATCAATCACCGTGTTAGAGGTATGAGGCTTATTCGTACAAAAAATGATTCACATCTTCTTTGTTGAGTGCAAATTATGTTATAAGATTTACACATTTAGAATAAGCTAAGGGTTACTTATTCGAACACATATAAACTTTCTCTCAGCAAGCTTTCATGAAACAATATCTTATACTCGTATAATTACCAAATACAAATGAAAATTGATCCCCACGCTTCAGCATAGCTGTAAACTAGGACCGTTTAGCTAAATTGATTTATCGTTGATTGGTCATTCACGCGGGCAGACAATCTTCATGCAATAGCTCCAGACAGGCCATATATCACGCAGGATTATGACTGTATTCGCAGCGTCTAATATTTAGTCCCCCTAAACTTTTAATTGGCTCGTTACACGCTTGCAATTGATACATCGACTACCGAAATTAGGCAAATGAAAATACTTCTACCAGAAGAAGTAGTACTAAAAAAATGTTAGTCTTTACTACTAATTTCAAACTACTGCTTAGTCTTATTACTTATTTCGAAATTTGTAAATACACGAAATATGATACGGTTATTCGATAACGTTTATTTGCATACAATATGATAATTTGCTCCTAGGAGAGCTTTGGAGCTTGCGTCACGGGGGCTCTACTGTGACCTTTTACGCAATTGTAAACGGCCGATATAGGCAATTTTAACGAACGAAAGGACAAGTCAGGACATCATAATAATAAATAATTTTGTTCATAATAATAATAATAAAAAATTGTACGTCACATTTTGCCACATTTATCTTCAAAAACAAAACGTTTTGTCTCCACTCACATTCGGTTCTAACTTTTATCTTTGTTTAAAGAAATAAAGCAATACATTTTTATACTATACTAACATATAATTTGTAGGTCATCATCACGCGCAATCCAAACAAACAAATTACCTTCAGAAAGTTTCACAAAACCAGTTAAGAAACAAAACCTTTATTTAGTGGATTAATTAATCCATGCATTACACATACATAGCGAATGATAACGCAACGACATTAAAGAAATTTAAATATGTGATTAAATGGCTCCCAATGTATCGTTTTAATACTACAACACGATATTACATTGAAGAATTAATTAAGTATTTTGTTGATATGAAAACATAAATATTCATGAGGGTATCGTTAATACGATAGTAAAACTGGAGTATTGACTTTATGTACTAGTATGGTATGACCTCGAGGAGTAATGCGGAGACAGATGCAAAGTCAACTTTTGCGGGAAAGAGCGAACCCATTCACTGCTGGCTGAGTCTCGAGGAACAAAACCCACAAAACCAGTTGGCTGGTGGTTAATAGGGCTGTCCATTTTGTGACTATACCACTAAAGTTACAGAGCATCTGTTTCTGCATTTCTCATTAAGGATAATGAAAAACTGTATTTTTCGCTATAATTATATTATAGTAGTGTACTATAACAAAGTGTAGCAAGAATTGAAATGTTATCCTGAAAGTACTTATATAAGCGACGTTGAAATTGCCAAATTATTTTTTAATTTGGTCGCACTAAAATTAGTGTTTCGTTTAATAGTAGTAAGACCCAAAATAAATATATATTTTTATTTCATTGTGCGGTTGATAACCCTGGTCTACACACGCGTCGCGGTCATCGAAAATTGTAATTGGCTAATTGCTATGCAACCAGCCTGCCCGAATTTTTGCGGTCAAATATTTCACTCACAGAACAACCCTTCAACAGGAAGCTTTTAGCATTATTCTTTGTTTTTGTTGATTTTCAACAACAATGTCTACACAATGGAGACTGATATCTATCGATCTAATTCAAAACTTTCCACTATAGATATATTGCGTTGTTTGTATTTAGCAAGCTTAGTTATAGCGTTTTTTTAATTCAAATTTAGTCATAAATTAAAGATGATTGCGAAGTCAAACATCAAAAATGAGAAGAGTACAGACTAAAGAGGAAAATTGTACATTTACAAATAACTCAGATTTATAAATGCTAATTATGTTTTAATAATAGTGCTGTCGATGAGAGATGAAATTTAGATTATTCATCAAATGTCACATCATTGTATATATGACATTGTTTAAAACTAAATCGCAGTTAAGATAATTTAAATGTAAACGAAAAGAATCTTAGATATCTTTTAGAAATTGTTACCTTTATAACATAACAACGCTTTATCAGTTTTCATCAGCGCAAACAACAAACAATGACGAAAATCTATGTTGAGAAAGATAACTGGCTTTATATACATTCAGACTCATATCTTTTGAAATCTGAATTTTCTAGTAACCTGCTAACGAACTTAACCCTATTCCTAACAAGATTATAATCAGACAATAAAATCGATAATCACGATAAGAATTGACCGTTCCCTTCGATTTATCACAGAACTAACATAAGTAAAGCGATTGAGTTCATGCTAAAATAATTCGATACACCCATAAATTATCTACAATGTAATAAAAAGTGATTTATTATAGAAAATGAAAAATTCTTCGGATGCCCCCCAGTTTGTCGCTAATTACGCATAAGAACGCAGCGGGCGTAAATCATCCGTGCAGGTGCGCTGGGAAATTGACTTTGGACTTTTGATGATCGCGAAATCTCCAGTTACGCACATCCAATCGAAGAGAGAAAGCTTTATGTAATTGAAAATACCAACAGAACTAATATTGATTGAGATGATCGATGATAATTTGAATACTTATTATTAACAGCATCGTGACGCAAGCGACGAGACTCGGGCTAATACTCGAGTGTACGACACCGTTTCACCGTGTACAGAGATTTCATATTTTCTCAATTAGCATCTAATCAAGGGATTCATTTAGAACAGTCGAATTTATGGGCGGCTTTCTCACGCTGTTCATATTAAAATTCAGCGTGACAATCTTGCTTTATGATCGCTACTTGTGCTCATGTTCTGGCCAGTTCAGTAATTAACTATATCAATGGATGCCGTCGCCGTTATTGATCTATTAATTACCATGGCGAGCTTTTGATATAGATAGCTGCTCTTTAAGCCTATTGACCAAATCCGGATATATTTTCATTGATATTCAGTGTGCGTTAAATAAAATTGCCCAGATAATGGAATCCGATTTCACGCGATTTCCATGACAATTAACCAGTGAAAGCTCGTAAAACAGACACGGGAAATCACTGAAAATGTTATTGAGGAAGGCTTCAGCGAGCGGCGGGGAGGTGCGCGTACGCACGGGGCGTGGCCAGCCGGTGCCGGTCGGCGCGCAGGCAGCAAGCACACTCGTCGTGGATGCTGCGGCGACCGCACCTGTCGCGCACCGCACGCAAACCGCGAATCCACGCGCGACGTTCGCGATGTCAACATTGTGAAATTCATTATTGTGTGTGTTGTGTGACAGTGACCGCATAATCCCGGGAAATCTTCGAGTACGCAGCCCGCTAACGAACCCTAGGTTGGTAAAATTTTATTGCTATCACCTTATCAGAAGACCGCATGTTTTGATAACGCGATATCATCCGCAACCTTTTTAAAATATTTACGCACACGCTTTGTAATCATTAACAAGAGTTATATCCGAAATAATTATTTTTGTTCAACAACAAATTCGAAACGTTATCACAGTATCTTTTGAATAATTTCGAGGTTTTGCAATTTAATTATTTACAATAGAATAAATACGTTGAAATGGTTCATTTATATGTTAGTAGCAGGAAAAAACGGCGCCACATAATAATATACTTATAGGTACACATTAATTATCATACAGATGTTAAACGCTCGTTTCATTGTTTTAATAATAGCAAACGTATAATGCACTTTTGAAACTAGTCTAGTCAATTAAAATACATTATACATATCAACATATTCGAATTTAAATGACGAAAGAAACGTTTAAAGTTTTTTGTGAATCTCAATATTATTTACAAAGTATTGTAAACGGGATATAAACATTTTCTTTTATTTATTGAATCAATGAAATTCATTGATTATTGATAAGAGCAAAACCGTAAAAATGATTTTTTTATTACATAAATTTCATGATATTTCCATATCTTACCAAATTAAACAAATTACTTCATTAGTAACTCTACGAGTACTACTAATACTTACATTATAATTTTAAAAAAAATCACAATTCCGGAAAATTGCGAGATAACTCAACATAAATAAGAACCGTTTGTTGCACTCAAAGCTCTTCGATGTTAATAAAATAAAGCAGTCCACAAAGCACACACACGAACGAGTGAACGAACATAAATCATCATATTGACCGGTTTGCAAACTTTAACTACCGAAGCCACTGCAGCTAGATATCGTAATCATCGGTTTGCTATACAGATATGCCATTTTACAGAGGAAATGCATCTTAATCAGATCTCAGTTTATTTTCTGTATTACTGTCCATGTTTATTTGTGCAGTTAAATGAGATAATTATCTTTTATTCACCGTGCGAATATTATTAAGATTTTACTTAATTTTATAATCTTCGCTTACTAATAAAATTAATTATAAATCCATAATTCCCGTCGTTTTCGTATAAAAGGTAATTATATACTACAATAATAGAAACAGTTGAGAAATATAGTGGGAAATTACTGCCAGCGATTACGAGCGAATAAATCGTAAATAGCTTCTAAAGGGCTACCTCATTTTGCTTCATAATCGTACTTAACCGTGGGAGATAGTGGATGGCTTGAAGGGCACTAGTTACAACTTATAATCAATGGTTTCTCACAATACACTTTTTTATTTACATAAATTTATACAAAATCCAAATTAGCTACCACCTGTACCCTTATTCACAAATCCGATTCGGGTCGTCACGAAAACGTTTCCGTCGAAATTTGTATGAATCTCGTTCCGATTTTCGATACTATCCGATAGGAATCGCATGTGTGGGTCTGCAGTCGATTCTACCAAGAGAATATCGGCAAGAAACTGCAAGTTTACTTATAAATACTTCTGTTGTATTTGTATAAAACTGACAATCTTTCTGCCCTTATCCCACTAGGTGGGGTCGGCACAACATGTGTTTTTCTTCCATGTTCCTCTATCAGCCGTCATCTCCTTAGTCACACCTTTCACACTGATATCTTGAAACTGACAATCATGGAATCAAAAAGGAGCATTCTGAAACATAGTTTTTGATTTCCATTGATCACTAATTGCCATTATAATGAGGGAACTCGGCTAATTGCACTTCCGTGGCCCGTGAACCCATCCCCATCCCCGCGGAACCTGTTCTCGGAAATTCGACCAGTTCATTGCAAAAAATGACAAAGAAGTGATTATGTATCTTGGAGAACGATTTCGGACTAACAGATTTACAACATAAATGTTTTATTACTTCTTATGGCTTTTATACCACTTTTGATTATACATTTCACTCACAGTAGCCTCATAAAGCGTGTAAATAACCAACATAATTAAATTGCTGTAATAACATTCTATAACGCTCAATTTGTATATTTATTTGAGAATTACAAGATGTTTATTATTTAACATCGTCAAAACTGATGAAAGGAAAGCCTGTATGGTACCCTTGAAAGTCGATTGAGAAATTTGGTATTCACGCGCCATCTTTAGCATGGTGACAACGCAACGAAATCAAATATTTCCCCGAGCCGATTGCACTGCGCCTTTCCGAATGAAATTCTACACATTGTTCTCGGAATTAATCTCTGTAGCATGTAGGCAGGCGGCCATAATCAATTACATCTCGGAGCTAGCCCGGGAATAAGCTTCACTTCCCATAAACGATCTAAGTTCCATATCAAATGCTTAGCTGTAATGGAAAACAGTCGAGTACTGTTCTTACACGGAATATTCAACATGTCTTACTTCGAATAACTACAAATGACTTACGATCTTGGAGATAAGAACATACATGAGGAAGTTTCTATACAATATCCTATTTATATATTTTACAGGCATTCCAATAAAAGGCATAAATAACTGAATCAGTATATTTTTGTGAAATCAATTCAAACGCACAAAATAATATAAGCTTCATTTTAGTCACTCAATTACATTTAATTAATTAGTGCAACTGAAAATTGCGGTTGGGCATATTTTATTACTCACTAGCTGTGCCCCGTGGTTTTACTCACGTATATAACTCGTGAATAAAATTATCCTTCGTCCTTCTCCTGGCCCTAAACTATATCCCAACGTATTTTCTGCCGAATTGATACAGCAGCTCTCGAGTTATAAGTGTTGTAACAAGCCCGTCTTTGTTTTATATAAGTAGGCAATAAATTGTTTTTCTGACCGAATTTGTGTTTCGAAGTATCTAAAATAAAACTATCTATTGGCACAATTTGGACGTCCTGTGTATTAATTTGTTATCTTTGGCTATGCACTGTTTGAGTTAAAAATTAAATATTTCATAAAAATCCCGTGAATGTATAGTTAAAAAGTCCCAACTGTCACCCTGATTTCTTAAATCAGGTCATCCAGCTTTATGATATCAAGTAACCATTGTCACAGAAGTTACACAAGTTTGTCAAATATCAGATTACAGTAGCAACAGCCGTTTTCAATATTCTATCCCTTGTTTTGCTTAGTAAAGTCGACAAATCTATCCATTTTCACTTTGATTTCAATATCCTACCGACGGATAGCCTTTGCTATACGAATTGTTTATCTTACTATAATCTATCCACAAACTTTGATACAAAATTGAAAACGGCCGCAAGAACACCGAGCAGATTTAATCTTTTAGAAACCAAATACCATGTTTGCTATGCAGTATTTAAATAGACAATATGAACATTCTCCAGGGGTTGTTATTAATTTGGGTGGCATGCATATCAACGTCGTCAAACAAGCAACAAGTGGTGGCTCCCGTCACAAGTGCATTGTATTTGTCTTCCGCAAACAGTCTCCCGACACGTCTTCCCGTACTCAAATACTTCCACAGCATAAAAACAAACACCAGTTACATATCGTATTTTATTAAATCTAAATGTATCTGCTATCTCTTTAATGTTTGTGGAGGCCGCTATAGCTAGGCTATAAGGCTGTAATGTACGAACGTTAAGCAGTTCATTTTAATTAAGGCTGATATTCAATGGCATGGTGTAATCACTGCTGGATGTACGATTGACAAATACAAGCTGAGAAATTTATTCAAACATCTCCATGCAGAGTCGAGTCGGTGTCAGTATTTATTATGTACATAACAGCACCAATCAAATAAGCTATGTCAATAAATATCATATTCTACAAATATTTTACACTACAAGTAGCGAATATCTGATTAAAGGAAATTTCTTTTTTATGAACAAACATAAATATTAAAAACACATCAATGTCACATTTAAATAAAGACATTTTGTTAAAATTTTATACACTAGAAAAAATGTCTTCGACTTTAACAAATATTATAAATTCGAAAGTTTGTGGGGATGTATGTATGTGAGTGTGTGTGTGTGTGTTTATTTCTCTTTCACGTAAAAACTACTAAACCGATAATTATGAAATTTGATATACGCGAGCGAAACCGCGGGGCGCGGCTAGTTCTGCAATAAAAATATTGTTGCTGTTCTTTATATCTATTCATAACTGAATCTAAAAACTTTATCCGCAAATGCAACATTGTTATCTTAATCTCCATACTCCCTACGCATCACTGATGAAGCAAGAGAAAGCAAAATTCATTTTTCCTTATCCGCTTTACTAGAAAAATAGTATTACAGTTTCAAATGATTGAGGCAAATTTATTTTTTATATGCGGTAATTAATCAGACGATGAAGGTAAATAGGAAATTCAATAAAATCCTTGACATCAGACCTCGTAATCGTTGACCTTCCGAAGTAGCATCATCAGTTTAGATTCTCGACTAACATTAAGCCGAGCCTATCAACCAATTACTCATTGTGGTCAAAATTTCCTCATGAATACCAAATATATTACTGTGAAAATTTATTAATACAGTTAGATGATGGCTCTAGGCTTACATCATTATTTATTTAAAAATGCCTACCTATGTCTATATTAAGAAATGTATAATGAATCGTGTTAATATCCACAATCAAACACTTAACAGATCATAAATGTCCGATTTCACTCATGTCCAAATGATTTGAAACCGTCGTTAATGCAAAAAATGCTTTATTGTTTTAACTGCTTCCAATAAAACAGATTTCAGTATAACTTTAAACAAATATAATTCGTATGATGTTAACACAATATGAACGAGTTGAAATATTGTTGCGTGAAATATAGATTTAGACGAGAAGGATCGGCATGGATTGTAGTGGCCAGACGTAGTCATCATCATGCTAATGTTGAAATTAAGATAATGTCGCCACGGAGCCGGTTTGCGAGCATTCGTTATGTTATTATGGAACTTTATCGTCGTACGTCTTATGATTTCTATGAATTCTTATACAATATACCGTAAATCAACAACCATAAACCGCAATACCTATACGAATAAAATGCGCATTCAATATTTAAAACAAATTAAACAAAACCATTAATACGTTGTTAAAATTTTAAATCTTGTAATTCTCGAAAGAATGCATGTGTTCGTTCATTGGAATAACTATACGAACAATGCATTTAAAAAGCAAAGAAAGCTAGTCGTGAACCGCGCACGCGTATTTAAAACGTTTCGTGGGCATTGTAAACTTTTGGTATTATCTTATTAGGAAAACGTTTCAAGTGGCGTTTTACGAACACAGGACATTAACGACACCATAATCCAAGCCAATGAACCTGGGTCGTCTCGACCTCTTTGACACGGCTTCCATTTCTCTCTAGTCCCCACGAGCGAAGTACATATATGATTCAGACTTTAAATTTTTGTTAGTAATAAAGTAAACAGTGAGATCATATACGTGTGGTAAATAAAACCTAAATTTGCGAAATGCCTGCAAGCGAACGCATCTGTATTGAATATAATTTAGAACATGTTAATGTTTAAGTCGCGCCGCGGTTAAATACCTGTTATACAAGAATCTTCAAGGCGAAATATTATAGGCCATAAACATAAGTGAACGAAAATAATATTATATTGTCTCATAAAAGGCTATCAATAATCACCAATATTTTCTGAAAATTAATTTGCTACATCGGGTTATTTGTGTTTTAAACATTTCAGAATATCATTAACAATTCCAGAACATAAAATTTCCATTATTTTTTTTTGGAATAAGATTATTACTTTTATAATAACAATAATTTAAAGCTTTATATTTGCAATTTTAGTACAACAATAATTGAGACAGGAAGACGTATCAAAACATTGTTACATGTTCCCAGGGGGTACACTAAGCGCAAGATTAGAGCGGCTAATATATTCCGTCCTGGTTACACAATTGCATGTGTACGACTAAACGCTGGCTGCAATTCAACTGTTTGTTAATGCGATAACCGAGCTTTCTAGGCATTTATTTATCACCACTTTGTCACACATTTCATACGCACTCAAGATAGATCGAGACTGCATGGCGTGATGCGAAAAATATAGACGGTTCAAATCTAATAATAAACATTGCACAAGCATCGATATATTTCGTTACTGGTTTCGCATGAACTATTTTAAGGGTTATATTTCGGATGCTTCGTTGCTGAAATAAATTCATAACCAACCGCAATGCGTATCTCATTAACAACAATTTGAAATAAATAACTAAATAGATATAAAATAAATTCTAAGCCAAATCGCTCCCTAAAAATAGGGAAATTAAAAAACGATTCATCTTTTTCCGGTGAACTTATTAAGTAGTCTACCAAAGTGAATAACATAATAGTGAAGTTTAGTCTACCCCGTAATTATCATGCCTCGAGCAAGATAAAACTGTTTAGGTATATTTGAAACCTATTAAAGCTTCCATGGACCACTTTCTAACACGATCAATTGGGTGTTACGTAACAGGTAATGAATAGAATAATTGAGCTCAAATTTTGTTCCCTAAAAGATGTACTTGCAAGGAGCAATTACGATTGGATAATCATTAAAACGTATATGTACTTACATAATTATTTATTTGTTATTCATTGTAAAGAAAATCCTGTCACATGAACCAAAGATAAGTGAAAAATTTTCACTGAGTCTATTGAGCGTAACTTAGTTGAAATTGAGATACAGGATCAATTCGTAAGATCTATGTCGAACTGTAAAAAAGTAAATA
This sequence comes from Phoebis sennae, assembly GCA_001586405.1. Taxonomy (NCBI): domain Eukaryota; kingdom Metazoa; phylum Arthropoda; class Insecta; order Lepidoptera; family Pieridae; genus Phoebis; species Phoebis sennae. The sequence goes on along the minus strand of LQNK01002493.1, from coordinate 73,781 downwards.
ACGGTAAGAATTTCGAAATTTTCACGTTAGGATTATGAATCACGACACCGGAATTAGTGACTTATCATGACAATGTGTCATCAAAATCGTCACCTATGACAAAAACTTAAAAGCCTCTGTCCTTCAATAATCTAGAATTGTTTTATTGACATGCTGTAACTGTCGGCTTAAACACACGAGCTTGTGTACTGATTACCAACCTTTTTTAAATGTTACACATTTTACGATGGCTTCCAGGCATTTTACGATAATAGTTCATAAATATTTTCAATATACTTTAAGCTGTGCGGAGCTAAAGTCGAGGCCGTAATTGGTCAGAAATTATGATTAGACTCGATTTATAATTTGTGTGACCTAGATAAGCAGGTTTAAATAGTTTTTAATGTGTGTAATCAACCGAAGTATTGGTCGCAAAGAATTATAGTAGGTGCTAAAATAGTAAAAGGTCATGTTTCTGGTGTTGCCGGCCAATCCTCAGCCGGTCCGTGCCGCCGCGCCGTGCAGTCTACAGCGCTCGTTTAACCCACTTTCCTATACATTATATACAGTAAGAACATAAAAATCTTTCACCCAATCTTATTTTTCTCTCAATACTGCCATAAATAAATATACCTATATTTATTAATGGAAGCATGTTTAATTAACAAAAGTTTGAAGACAAAATTTCGCCAAATCTCATTTTAATATCCTAATAAGCTAGTAAAAGAAAAAAATCATATTAAAGATTTCGAGTAAAAAGTCATGCAAGCAAGAAGTACGAAATCTAACAAGAGGGCGAACAGTGACATGACCTTATGCAAGAAGATAACGTGGTGTAGGAGAACCTCAGCTATCTTAATTTATATCAGCGTATTTTATAGCCGCTATTGCACGAGTAAACGGGCACAAATTTTGGTGAAGATAAATTTAGAATTTGTTCTTCCTTTTTCGGTAATGTGAGTGTAATTACGTCCCTAACTAAACTTAAAAAGAACGAAGTCGATGACAGGATACAGCCGTGGGCTTTGAAAGTTTTATTAATAGGGGGCTCATACGGTTTATAGTTAATTTGTTCAGCGTGAGATACAATGATGGATAAGGAATAGATAATACAATATCCTTTTCACGGAGGTCCACGATGTAAATATTCTTGGCGGTGAGTCACGTAAATTGCACACATAGCGAAAATTTATAATCAGCTACCCGACGACATTCCACGAACGGGGCGGTGCAGGTAAGCTCCTGTGATTTGTATTCATGTTCTAATCACATCGGTTATCGATAGAATTTATTCAAAAAGAAAAAAGTGCTTATTTACAGAACATAAAAAGATTAATACTTCACCGTCTGACTATGTACGAATGTTTTATTAGGCGTCGCAACGTCTCTCCATTAGGATAAGTATCGAAGATAATGAAATAAATCAAATACAGAACTGGGAATAAACGAAGCAGTCGACGAAATTAAAACGAGTAAAAATTTTGCCGTAAGAATATAAACAATTCAAAAGAAAAATAAATTAATTTTAAAGGTCAAAAAGCAAGGTAACGTCTGGACGCTCTATGTATTTCGAATATCATTTGAACTATATTATAACGATATTTTAACGTGATCACTTGACGGTAGTGGAATGTAGTTCGTATCGCCAATAAAATCAAGGTACCACTTTATAAGTTCTATGATAATAGCTACGATAATCTTAAATCCTCTGTTGGCTTTAGGCACATTTTCAGTATCTATATTCTACTATGTCGTTCCACTTAAGCGATATTTGCATTTCTATTAGACCACAAACTGTTTCACTGACCTCATTCGCGTATCATTGACAGTCCACAGCAAAGCGTTGAAGTTTAAGGACTAAACGTGTTTATGAGTTAATCTAGTTATTTTCTACGGATTTCATCACGTACCAAAACTTGAACTAAGTGGTGAGTAGACCTCATACATATCATCATTGTAAGTGGCAATAACTTTCCGTAAACAATAAACCGTGATTTTTTTGTTATAATATCGCATTAATATATGTGAGTCATTGACTGAGGTATTCAATAAAAAGAAATTTCATACGAAGAATTAATTATAAGACGATCCTTTCGTCAACGTCAAAGAAAAAGATGTTTGGACATGTTCCGTTCCTACATTTTAATTATAAAACGGAAGCCGCATGACTCGGCAGGAAAAAATCCGATTAATTTCACTCTATATCAAGGCAGGCCATCCCCAAAATGAATTGCTTTAAATTGTGGGAACAAGTGGGTGTCTTAGACAAAGGACCAGACGGCAACAACGACAGAAGGAAGCTTAGAAATAAACGTGATCTCACTAGGAAGCCGAACCACACAATAGAGCTGAGAAAGATGTAAAGGCCAACGACTTGTGAAAACAAACACAATATCTCTTTAGGATTTGGATATAAGTCATGTTTTTGTACTGTTGTTTTTCAAATTCCAAATATTACATTAAAGAAACATATTTCAAAGGAAAACATAAGTGTTCCAATCTCGAAGATGGTTCAATAATTAAGATGACCATAAAACAAAATCTGACATAAGATGAGGAAAGGGAAATTCGAAAGTGATGTAGACATTTTGGGGTTAATGAAGTCTTATTGCATGTGATCGTTCCAGAAAAAGGAAAAGACTAACACCTGGAAATATGCCCTAGGCGTTTTGGCTGCACTCCAGTCCTACTGCACTTTGACAAACGTTCTAAAATTTATGCTATATATTCGTGTCCTATAATTAAATTACTGTTATCTATTGCTCTACTGGTTACTTTTTGATAATCAATACTAGTTAGTAATTAATGTCACAGATCAATTGGCTTTGACTAACATAATTAATGTTTCAGAAATATTTTGCTTTAAAAATTGCAAGTCATTTGTTGTCCCGTGTTCGGATTGTTTCCAAAAGGGTCAGTTAAAAGAAAACCTGTGTCGCAAGTTTTGCTAAGGGCAAGGTTATTGCACTCCCAATTTCTGCATTCCTTTCCCTTTCATTCATGGAAGTCCATGTTGAATATAAGATTTGGCTAATACCCTTCGTGTATTTTAGGTTAGCGTCGTTTAAAGCATTTATTAGTTTTTCATAGAATATTGATGTTGTAAGATTCTTTTTATTAATCAATAATGCAGTTGAAACAACGTGTAAGCACGCGGGGCGTCTAAACGCATCTGTTTTCATCAAGTATAATTACAGCTTCGACGTTTAATAATCTATTGTTTGAAGAGCTTCTTGAGTACGATGCCTTCGTAAATCAGTTAGTGACTTTGTAACTTTACAATGCTACGTGTAATCTTAAGGACGTAACAGTCGCTTTCTTTACTTTACGCGTTTCGACCGACAATAATGTATTACCTACTAAAACTGTTTTAAAATGAGAATTATGTACTTTTAAATTATTTTTTATTTGTTTCATTACTTATATTCCTTTAAAATGTACTATGGTCGATTTTATATTTTTTATCGAAAAATTTACAAAATACATATATAGAACACAAGGAAACATATATAATATAAACTAAAGCATGACTTGATATCGACCACTATTTTCAAGTAGCCAACTAGCCCATTATAAAAATGAATGTATGAATCATTAAAAAATAAAAAATTAATAGAATTGACACACAGAAGCGTATAACTATTTGATAGGGTCTGTGCATGACGAATCGGGCCAAACTAACGAGTCCAAATACGTGACCACTCACAGCGGACAGAGTCTTACTACAAAATAATCGAAACAATTAAATATTTGAACACCTCATAAATGAACTCAGCTGAAGCATAATCAAACGTGTATAATGTATAGCACATTATTCGATGACAAGCACCCGATACAAGTTGGGAATAATAACTAACGATGAACATAAATAGATATTCGTACAAAACGATCCAATCAGGGACCGTGACTGACGTATAATGGAAGTAGGATTATGTAACCTCATGAGACCAAGTTGAACCGTCGAAAGGTTGACCCCGACCGTGTGTGGGCGCAGTGTGACAGTCCTGACTGAATCTAACATGGTGGTTCCATATTAGATGTCTTCACCTAAAATGACGGATACACTGTTCGGTATTATAGTTACTATGAAATAATCTAGAAGACATTTGGATATGGGAGGCGTTTTAGCTTATATTTTAAGCGCGCATATTTTTAAGGATGTAAATCAGTTCAATTTCGACGAGGAGAATTCTTTTCTCTATAATCTCAAAATGCAGACGCCAATTATCGTCCTTAGTTATGTGTATCTGAAATTAAAAACAATATCTCACCCTATGATTAGATGCCCGTGTCTTTAATGAAATTCGTTCTTGAATGAAAAGTCAACAAAAAGTTAACAGTTAGGACTCGCACACAGAAATATAACTTATACGTTTTATGTTTAACACACTAAGAAACTAGCCGAATCATTCAAATTACATTAAATTAAATTGAACATTGTCTCCCGGAATTCGAAAAAGCTTGTAACACGGTATTTCATCTAGTTGCTAGACTAACTTGATTTAAGACTGTACAACGGTAACAGAAACTTTCGCATTTAAAGTATTGTGGTGAATACAAGAATGACTAGACCCGGTTTGTTGATGAGCAATGGGTACTGCAATAAATAAGTCTGTTTACTTGCGAATGATGAAAGATTCATAAAACAGGCAATTCCCGCGAATTATTTATCAAAGCCCACACGCCTATGGGTCTTGGAAGTGAAGAATGCTAACAAATTGATTTAAATAAACGAGATAGCACACCTGTTGTAGCAATAAACAATGCAAATCTGCACGCGTTAGGAATGATACGCATCGCATTAGTCACGACTCATGGCAATTTCTTCCGGTCTGTACATTCACCTGAAGGAGGGACTAAGGAAACATTGCATAAGATAGAAGTGTTCGTGTCGCATGATTAAACGTCTTCATTTTAACAATAATTCGTAGCACAATGTATATGCCTATAGCCGCGATTGATAGTTAGTATTTAATATAAAATAAATCAAATCAATTCTTAAGATGAGCGTTGGACACGCAAACAAGAACAATTTGTTAATCATCATTACAATCCGCATTATTATTACCTACCTACCTACCTATTATTTACACAACATTATTGAGCTTGCACCGAAAAGGTATAACATGCGCATTGAATGTCGGTAATAAACCTAATGGCTAATTTACACCAGCTTACGTTATCACGCCTCATCTTGTATTCCTATAGCAATTGCAAGTTATTTTGCATGTTTGCTATCTTTTCTCTTATAATATGCTAGGTGCTTGTCCACTTTTCTTTCAGAAATATAACAACAATAACAAATTAGAGATCATTATGCTTAGCATAAATATTATAAGGCTATGATTAAAATCCATAAGCTTTCACCTTTGTTCTTCAAACGTATTCAACAAGTCTAAAGGAATTAACAAAGGATAATAAGCCTCTATAAACAGGAATAATGTTGAGATGCAATGCAGAGACAGGAATGAATGGAGCTTTAAATTTCACCGCATGAATGGACAGCCTTAAAACTGACATGTAAACAAATTTCAATTACGTACCGGAAGATATTTTTCGCTGAAAATAAATTTATCGGTGTTTTGTTTTGTGTTCATTCATCAACAGATCCATTTTATCTTTTTGCGAAATATTTGCTTGACGTGCATGATTTATGATCGAATAGGCTGACGCATTAAGAGTAACATGATATTTAGTTGAGGAACTCGATTGGAATCGCAATTTAACTTTTATTATTCGCTGAGACTGGCTAGCATTTGCGTTCTTTAATCAGAATTAAATGAATTATAAATAGTGATAGAAATTCGTTTGCTAGATAACACTTGAGACAGTTTTTTTGGCATACTGTACGTAGACCGATTCAGTCAGCTGCGGCCTGTAGAATTTATTCCTTTTTATTTCTAATTCCTCCGGAATTGACCATGCTATCTATAAGGAAGTTTTGTAGTTGAATAGAATTCTCGTGGTTCCAGACGGGGCGATGTTAAGTGCGGCCGTGGCGGCGCTCGCGTGCCTGTGCCTGGCGCGATCATCGCCGGCCGAGCCGCACTCGTTGCGTGCGTATGCGCTCGCTGCTTATACGCCTAAGGTAATTCCGTTATTAATTATTAAAATCCTGACTATGTTGGGCATCTATTAACTAAGCTTTTGAAAGAACTAGACAATATAATAGTATGTTCACATTTGATGAGAACAACGGTAAAAACAAGTTATTTGTGTTATGTGGTAATTCCTAATTCAGATGCACATAAACTCACATTGTGTATTATCATACATAGATTCAAAACCTTCTAATGAACCGAAATTTGTTTCTTATGTGCGTATAATAGTAAATAGTATGTATTATTTTTTTATTACAGGAACTCACAAGTATTTTAGCAAATATCGACGAACGATTACGTATGCTGGACACCATAAGCGCAGTGCAAGTTAAACAAGCGCGACGACTCGACGTAATCCAAGACAAACTGGGTGAGCACAAATACATAAAATATACAACCTCACATAAATCGCAACGTCAGGCTTCAATCACACATCACTAGCCTTAGTTCTGACTTATTGACATACACAAACGCATAGAACCGCGCTAATGTAAACATCTATAGACACTTTTTGATGTCCTGACCCAAATCACACATTTGTGCTGAAACTAACATATTTCTCAAAGCAGCGATGAGTCACGATAATCTTATTGTGTCATATCCTATTTTAGTATCTATCCGTAGGTTATGACAACTTTCGCAATATTGTTCCCGTTATCCCGTATGTCATTCGCAATTGAACAAATAGGGCCATCAATTAATCAATTACTGGATGGAAGCGGGTATATGAAATTAACTATCAGTTCGAACATTTTATTGCGTTATTTAATGAAATGCAATTATTCCAGATCGCATGGAAACGACGATTTCGTTAAGACTAGAAAGAGCACAATTGGCCGCAGAGAGATTAGAACACAGACTCCACATGTTGCAAACAAGCGTGCAGGTAAGATTATCCAAAATAAACACTACTGCAGAGAGAAAAGAATATGCCAATATTTACTTTATAATTATATTCCAGGCCTCAATAAAAGAGAGCAGCGAAAAAATAGAACGCAGTCAAACGAAAATAGCAGAAATTGCACAGAATCTCACCAACCAAATCAACTCACACACGCACTATTTAGAAAAGGTAAATTCCGCTTGGTAAATATATGTGACATTATATTATCCTAATTCAATGCTACAACTTCGTGAGCTAATGAGAGCTTAGTAATTATAGTCTTTACAGAGTTCTAAATTAGACAAACTGGAGAAATAATTACTTTATCTATCGATGATGCAAATTAAGTGTCTTGTAATCTTATAAAGGTGAGCGGTACGTATGCTGACACTTGGCGTCGAAGCCTTCTCTTAGAATCGCTAATGCGGGATGGCATGGCCCTGGTGAATGTGACGAGACGAGAACTAGCTGATGGTCTTCGAGCTTTGGCGAGGCGACAGCGGGACGCGCGCCTGAACTCCGCCGATTTGGAAGCAGCGTTCACTAGAAGACTCAATGATAACACTTTCAAAATCGATTTGAAGGTAAAGTATACTGTCGAGTATGTAAGGAATTCGGCGCATCTGAATGAGAATAATAGACCATTATCAAGCATCTCTTAAGCTTTGCACTAAATCGATTTAAAACTACTTTGCGTGCACAATTAATTCGTTGATGTAATCTCGCTATAAGTAGGTTCTCAGTAAGGAATGTTAAATGGTACCTTTGGATTGAACTTAGCAGGCAAATAAACGATTACACAATGTAACAAAACTCACAACAACCGTATGACGCTTGCAACATTTTACATTGAACATAAACATGTAGGACTATGAATCCATAATAGAGAATTTAAAATAAGACAGCTACTTGCTGGAGCTTTAAGCTGCGAAGGCCAGAGGCACGGACTGTATTGCGACAGCGATAGAATTGCTCAGACAAGAAACATGAACATTTTATATCGGAATAAATTTAGAATAAGTAATAAACTGATACTGAAGTCAAAAGACTTGAATTTCACAAACTCCGTGAGTAAAATACGAGGTATTTGCTTTGTAACGAGATCGAATAATTAGATTAGTTTAATATTGAATTACATTGTATTTCAGTGCTACTACTTTTAGTGCTTTATTGTAGACGTGATATTTTTATGCGAGCTTTTTTCTGGGAAGAATATAAAAAAGTAATTTTTCTTTCTACTATTTTTTTCTGTTGAGTTCTTATAAGACACGAAGTTATGCGTGTAATGAGACACGATTTTATTGTCGTGTATAATAAATTTGATAAACATTTTATCTTTCAACAAAATATGGATTTTATAAATCGAATCTATTCATGCGGTTTTAATTTTTATCGAAATAATCATCCCTGACCTATGCCACATTATTTAAATCCCTTGCAAAATTAACTTACGTAATAGTCTTGTCACATTGAATTTCTATATGTATTTGTTTCTATATGGTTTTGTTTCCAGATGCAAGAAGTCCTCAATGCACAGAAAAGATTTGTGGACTCCTGCCAGCGTGTGCAACTGGACGATCCCACCCACGTCGCCGATGTGCTGGATAAACTTATCGATTCCTTAATTAATAAGTATGAATTTTTATTTAATTAACATATTTCGTTTTTTTATTTATTTAAAAATGTCTAATTATTAACACTCTTTTAGGACTGCCTCAACATTTCACGAATTACAAAATATACAGTCAACGATGCGAAACCACGACAACAAAGTTATGAAAATTCTAAACAATCGTCCAACGCAGGTAAGATAAGATATGTGTTACATACATGTACCTTAATGTGTAACATATTCAACGTCTGTTTTGTATTCTTAAATTTCCTTGAATTTCATATTAGACCTAACTGTTAACACGACTAAACGGAATTAAATTACAAAAATATTTTATTTACTTGTATGTTTCTTTTTAAAAAATTACTAGCTATTTTATAAATAACTTCATACTTCATAGTTCTTTTTTATTAATTACTGGCTATTCCACAGTTTCGAATAGAATAAATAACTTCACTGCATATTATACTTTTTAACCTGAGCAATATTGGTCTTTATAGTACTTTTATAATTTTCATATTATTTCAGACGGACGCAACATGCAAACGACTAGAAAGCGTATTCCGAAATTCATCACACGCGAACTTCAACGAAAAGGAATTACAGCAGCTGACAGAGAAGTTTATAGGATTAACTAATCGCGCTGACGCAGCACTGCAGCGGTTGGAAGCGAAAATGAGCGACAACGCGGAGGAACAGGCTCCCGCGTCCGACGTCACCGCCGCAGCGGATAGATTGTTCCAAAAGCTTCAAGGAATTAAGTACGTCAATGTCGTATTTATTAGCTTGTACGATTATAAGCTTTGTAGCAAATGCGTTAAAGTTATAACTGAAGCCATAACCCTATATTGTTGTAACACAAAACAAATATCATTTAAAATCAGAGCTTATAATAGTTTATTAAATTCTTCACTTCACAAGACTCTAAAAGACTTATATAACATGATTTACTTCAAATATTTTGAAAATAAGGTCTACAATAGATTTAATAATCATATAATTTTTTCAGAAGCGATAAGGATTCTGAAGAAAATGACGATTGGGGTGAAGATGAGCAAGATGTAAGCTACTTTGACGTGGGCATTGATGACTTTATGGATGAGGACCAAGATATTCTGAGCAGCGTACCCGAAAAACCTAAACCAAAGACAACCACAGAGAGTGTGGTGACCAGGCCCCCGCACCGGAGACATCTTCACAAACATCCGTATGACCGTGGCCCTACTTGGCGGAACCCAGAACCATAATTATAAGTTTGTGATATAAAATCTTTATGCCATACAGATTATTGTTTTATTTGTACCTTTATAATTTCAATCCTTATTCATATTATAGATGCAAATTACTCTGTGTGTTTGTATGTCTTTTCTTCACATCTGAACAAATTTGGATGAAATTGTTTGTAACATGAGAAAGGACATAGGATAGCCTTTATCCTGAAAATCAAATAGGAATGGGAGATTACAGGGGTTTAGATTACTGTCATATATAGCTTGTGTTACTCATGGTAAATGTAGCATTCGAATGATGAAAGAATTTTTAAAATTTACACAACAGTACTTTTTGGGCCTATTCATTGCAAACATTAGTATAGATAGACATATGAAAAACCCAGTGTTCATTTTTCATGTTTTTGGTGTAGCTTGGCAATAATAAATTGGTTAGACAGAATCTTTATTAATTGAGTTTAAAACTGCAATAGAAAGGATCTGGATTAAGTAGTTATTAATTACATAAATTTACCTTAATTTGTTAGATTGCTTGCTATTACTTCTTTAAAATATTTCAATTAAATAGGTAGGTTCACTTTAACAATAAAAAGTCAAAGCAGGCTCATAATGGCATATAAGATCCTTTAGATGCTAAATAGTTACAATATCAAGCAACTACATATTTGCATGATCATATGATTTGACTTTTATTGTAACATATGATGATTATAACATGTCTTAAAACTAAATAAGGTTCTTAATGATGTTTTCTTAATCTAAAAATATATGTCATTACCTCATAGCCCCTTATATGTTACCTAATATAGTAACCTTATATACTCCTCTATATATTATATGATAAATGTATTAAGACTATAAATAAAAAGTCTACTTATATCAATCAGAAACACCTACCTCTAACTTAGCACTATGTTGGAATATAGTTAAGGCTTTGTGTGTGAGCTGGGCAAAACAAGAACTGAGTGTTGCTATCTTCTGTCGAGCAGAAAATACCGTCTCCGGCTCCTCTGTCTCCAGATCCACTGTAAAACGTAACGAAATCACATCATTCTTATTGATTAGAGTCAATGACCTGCATAGACATTAATTGTTTACGTAACTTCAAAGAAACGTTTAAATTATTATAGAAGACACTTGAAGCAAAATAACAACGCAATTGTGGTACATTCATGTTTATACAAGAGAAGTAAATTCGTAAGTTTGCCGACCAATAAGGCTATCCACTTTTTATTGGAAAACGCCCAATATTGGATTAAGGAGTGTTCATGTAAATATGAGTCTATATAAAATATTCGTACCTAAAGACGTATCTAGTCCAACACATGCTTTATCAAATTCTTTTTCCAATAAATCTAACCACCGAAAACCAACCCCCGTCGTCGCCATCTTCACAATAAACTTGTTGTTGACAACAATAAAATGTCAAAGTGACAGGCGACAGTCATCATGTTGTGCGTTTAGAAATATTTTTGTTTATTACTTTGTTAAATAATATTATTAAGATTCAGGTTGTCTTTTATAGCGATTGAATATTATCATACTACAACATGAAATATAATTTATTACTAGAAAAATAATGATTGTTAACCCTGCAGACTGTAAACGCCTTTAGAGCACTGTTTTATCAACTCAAACAATATTTTTTGTTTTTTTTTTTAAAGGAACTATTAACATTTTTTTATCCCCTTATTTGTCTCTTAGCCAGCTTATTTTATAGTAATAAGATAAAATCCCCCATTTCATTCTTATCAATTTCTATACTTTAATTATATTATTTTTATTCTCTACAATACAAAAATCAATTAAATACTCATAAATACTTAAAATCCGTGAAATGGAATAAAAATTAATTCAAAACAATTTGTATTTGTGGTAATATAAAACATCTTGGAAAGTGGAAACCAGCACCACAGCAAATCGAAACAAAATTAAGAGGTAATTGGAAAACAAAACATCTCTTTTTCAAAAACTTTATTAATTATCTTGGTGACATTCAATGTTTATCATTTGTGCCATTTATAAGTAGCTTTAAATAAAATATTTACATAATTACATCCTACGCTATAGCCGATCACACAATATTTATAATATACACTAGTAGAATCGTTCATATTATATTCATGCATAGAGTAGGCTGAAAAGTACATTAGAACAAGAAGTCCATTTCAACTGGGAACAATATTAATAATAAACTATTTACTGACTATATACTTACTCTGTATTTTTGTATCTAAGCTTGTCTTTAAATATACAATTAGCTTTGCAATCAGGGGTGTAAAATTATATCGTAGGTAGGCCTTTTTATTTAACTGGGATCAAGTTTGGATTTTTCCTTATGACTACAACATATTCATTAGAAATTACATTATTAAAGTTTCAACAAAAAACTAAGAAACATGATTGTAACGTAAATACATTAACATATTTTTGGTTCATATCAAAACTACAACAATACTAATTTATATATTCGAAAATATTGAACAATGGTATGATTCTTATAATAATTTGATTTAAAAAAAGAAAATAGAAATATAATCAATGTTAATGGAGTGGATAATTACGTTGTGTATTTTCGCTAACTTATAAACAGATTTAATTTTTTAATGTCATTATACCTAAATCTATTACTTTAAACCCGTTTACTTTGCATTTTAGTAACTTAATTATTTGAATAATTATAAATTGTATAACCATACAATGTTTCGGTTAATTTTATATTTTACACCTTCAATATTGTAAATAAATACATGGAGATCCAGCTAGAAAAATAATATTTTATTTACATTTTTATTTATGTTTTTTGAAGCTGGTGCTGTCTAGATAATGTATGATAAGAGTTTGTATTTTACCGTGTTATAGTTCCCTTGTTGGTTTGTTTGCCTTAATGCACTATTTTATAATAGAATTTTGAACAGATGTTACACATTTGATTATTCCGCTGACAATAAACATAAGATAAAAAATCTCGACTAAGTACTAACACTACATATTTTATATTACTACTATAAAGCTGACCCAAAAGCTAATAAAACTACAACTTTATGACTTATGCAAATCCGAGCCATATAACACTTAATTATTATTAAAAATTAAATACAAAATTTTACAATGAATCTGTATGATAACTTTACTAAATGCCATCTATATTAAAAAACATAATATCTATTTTTTAAGTTAAAGTATTTCGTTTGTTTTAGGCTTAGAAACTCAATACTTCTCTACCTTTTATTTATAACAAAGTCCACTCACATTCCAATTTATAAAAGAGTCAATTAAACTAATTGGAAAATAAGTCATAACATTATAAAAATTATACTCTTTATCAGTTTAGTGCTCTCAAGCTTGGCCTATGACACGTAGATTTAAAGGTTAAAATCTAAAAACTTTGTCATTTGTCAAAATAGTAATTTAAATATTTAATGACTATTGTATCAACATGAATTATGCACATTTAAATCTAAGTGGATACAAATAAATATCTTTAAAATCCTTATCATATACACATACACAGTATCAAATACCTACCATATTCAAGAAACAAATTCATATATATATTTATACTATACATATTTGGTTTTACCATGATCTTACCCTGCCCTACAACAAAACAAAACCTTGTGTAAAAATTCATTATTAACTTGCATTTATCTGATTTATCTTTTGCTAGCTGCACCTCGCAAATAATTTTGTTTTGTCATATTATAATTCTTTAGATAAAAAAATCTTTTATTTTCATCACAAAAGAATGCATAAAAACAATATTATTTATATAAAATAAACCAATGATTTATTTGTGTTTCTCAAATCACCAGTATATAAACTGTAGGATGACATAAGGTTTTAATTTAGCTAGCCTTATACTACTTAGTAAAAAGTGACTCAAAGACAAGATGCAACATATTATATAGACATTAAAGAAATATTAAGCTAGCTAGCATGCAGCAATTTAACTAGTAAATATTTTGTCTTCAGATATGGCCTAACTAACCTTTCTTACAATAAAATAGAGCAGCGAAAAAACAAAATTTTCAAGTCAGGTGATTTGCAATGTAATCAATTTGAAGAAGTTAGCTGGATGATATAGTTTAGCTTTTCCAATATTATATTACAAGACAATGAAGTTACCAAGGATGTAAAAATTTGCCATAGTTCAGTTTATTTTATGTACTATGTGAAAAAATAATATGATTTTTCAAGATTTTATAATATATATAAATATAAATAAATTAATTGTAAGATTGAAACTCAAAAGCCTTAAAATGAAACATTTACAATATATCCCATATATTGCATACTCTATCTTGTTGTTCTATCTCCCTAACACCCATATTCACAAAAACCTATTCAGAGATGAGATTTAAGTGGCTGTTTGTTACTTCACGTTTAAATAAAGTTTTATTGTTTTTGAATAAAAGACCCATCATTATATATCATTTGGAGTGCATTGAAAAAATGTCATACCTTGCATACTATTACTCATTTAGTGATACAAGTAATATTTGTGAATACAGGTGTAAGACTACTTACATTCAGACTGCACAATTAAGCAAAATTTAGATTGTAAATTCATGATTCAAAATATTTTTAAAAAGTTCATACCTATTACATATAAGTGAACACAACATAATTTAATTGCTAACTATAGCTACTATTTCAGCTGTGCACAAAATCATAACCACATTAACATAAGCACTTTTGTGTCTTTTCTTAACAAATAGTACATCCACTTTTTTCAGGCATATGCCCATCTGATCTTTCTATTTCTGACAGCATGGCATGGAACATATCTGTAACCGACTGGAAGATAAAATCTTATTAGTGCAAATATACATCTTAAACATTAATTGTAAATAAAAGGCAAGATAAATCGGAAGGGTGGCTTTTGTCCAACAGTGGGTCATTACAGGTTTAAAAAATAAAATAATACATGAAGTCACAATATAGTGTATAAATATAAATACATCATCAAAGTATTTCTATATATTAGAGGCCAGCCAATTCCAATTTTAATGGGCTGGTGCCCTATATTATGGAATATTCATAAATGGTAGGGACACATTTCTGGGTACAAGATTTCTCACCATATGAATTTCTATTTCTATTGTAAATCACAAACAGCCTCTCGGGCTTCCCACCTATTAATCATGTAGTATGACAGGAACATAATGTTTAATATCTTACAATATAAAATTTATCAATTACAACAACCAAATTTTGTATGTAAAATGTTACAAGTAAGATATTTAGTCTAAATTAAAACAAAAGTTATATATACCTCATTCCTTTTAGCACTAGTTTCTACAAAAGCAGCATTCCATTTTTCAGCCAATCTCTTTCCTTCCTCCGTACTGATCTTTCTTTCTAAATGAAGATCTGTTTTGTTTCCAACTAAGACAATGGGAACACTAAAAATATACAAAATAATTCATAACCTTCATAATCATTTAGCTCACATTTGATGATAAATGGAAAATTTTAAAAATAAGAAATAATTTGTCATAGACATTAATTATTAAAGAATTCAATCAGTAAGTAAAGTGTGTGATAAAGATAGTTAAATTATTACTTTTATATTTAACATACTTACTGTATTTTCCCAACCATGTCTAATAATTTGTCATATATAATTTGTACAATTTGAAAGCTTTTACTTGAAGTGATTGAATATACTAATACATAGCCATGGAAATCCATACTGTATTGAAGAGGGAATATGCTGTACTCATCCTGACCAGCTGTATCTACTAACTTCACTTCATATTCTGTTGAATTTAATCGGATGAATTTTGTGAAAGCTGAAAAAAATATGGCATTAAAACAATGTGGACCTAGGTTAAGCAATTTAAGATATTCGCAATAAAGAATTAGTTGAAGTTACGAATATATCATTTAAAAGATACATATTTTACTTACTGTTTTCAATGGTGGGATCGTATGAATCTACAAATTGGCCTTCAACAAACTGTATAATAAGAGATGATTTTCCTGGAAATGTGTTTTTAAAAATTATAACGTCATAACAAAAAAACTGAACTTAAACAATAAACAGATAAAAAGCCCAATTACCAACAGATCTGTAGCCCATCATTGCAATTTTTCTTTGCTTCGACGGCATTTTGGTGGCTCGTTTTAACAATAAGATCCTTTTTAATATAATACAATTGTCTGCCACAAAAGTTCACAAAATATCACAACTGTCAATTGGGCAAAAGCGATTTATTCATGAAACATCAAAGTTCAAAACCCCATCAAAAATATCAATACTGGAAGTACAGAGTATAAATTACGAACGACATCTTTTCTTGAAAATCATGATTATTACATACTACAGAGTTCTATTTATTATCTTTCTTTGTCAATGTCACGGTAGATTTTGCGAAACTGTGACAGTGATAGCCGTCAAATTAATTTTATAAATACAAATGACGAAATAACTTTAATGATTCAGTTTGAAAATATTAAAAAGAAAAATCGTTAAGAAAACGAAGACATTTATAATTTAAAGATATTTGTCAATTCACTAATCCTGCAAAATTTGTATATACCTAGAGAAAGTGGTTAACGTTAATAACATACAAAAACTAAAGATACAGTGTACGTAGATTGTACAACATCAAAATGTCCTTAAACATTCCGGATTGCCCAGCAAGTCTCAAGAGTATTCAATATTATTTAAAAACTGCATCAGAACATGATGCTAGAGATCCGGTCATCGCTTACTGGTGCCGTTTGCATGCGCTACAAGTGGGGCTTAAACTGACTACTAAGAAAACACCTGAGGAAACAAAGGTTCTCATGGGTGAGTTGGTGTTCCTTGTTTAGTAACTCGTCGACGTAAATAGAAAGTAAATTAGTTTTATGAAAATTCATTCACACTTCAGCATTAACAGGGATGATTTGGCCTTTTATTAATATGAACTAAACTAAAGAAAAATAATTCTGTTTGGAAAAATTAGTTCTGGACCAGTATATGCTTATTGTAGTCACAAATTGGTAAAGTAAATAGTTCCATACAAATAAATTGTTTCTTACTCAAAAAACAGGTTCTTTTAACGATTTCGATAGGTATACTAATTAATGGTATGTCATATTGTATTACACCGATGAAATCGGTGGTAGTCAACATAAACTAGTGCATCTTATCAATTACACATTTACAATAACATGTACATTATTATGATCAGCTGTATTCATTCTGCATTCAAAATTTTTATTATTTTAAATAATTTCAGCAATAATGGATTGGTTAGAAGAAGCAAAGAAGATAAACAAGGATAATGACGCCATATCTAATGAAGTGGTAGCACAAGCTCATTTGGAAAACTATGCACTCAAGCTATTCTTGTTCGCTGATAAGCAAGATAGAGAACAGAATTATGGAAAGTAAGCTTTAACATTTTTTATATCATTTTTGTTGTTAATATAGGATTTGCATCTTCTATTTGATTGCAACTTTATAATTTTCAGCAGAGACATTTCTTAATATCTTGAATAACAAATATGAGACCTTATTGACTTAATGCACTACATAGAATTTGAATTTTTCATATTAATGTTGCATATTGTATACTAGAGTTGTATGTTTTAAGGAATGTAGTGAAGTCTTTCTTCTTGGCTGGTATGATATATGATGTGCTAACTACCTTTGGTGAGCTGACTGAAGAAGCTGCCCAGAATAGAAAGTATGCTAAATGGAGAGCTGCCCATATTCACAGCTCCTTGAAGAACGGGGAAATGCCTGAGCCACGTAAGGATATTTTTATTTTTTACTAGCTTCTGCCCGCTGTTTCATTGCTTTAAATTAGGGGTCTTTACAGCCTATCTGTATACAAAATTTCACAAAAATCTTCTATGAATAAATTTCAAATATTGTATTACTTCCTTAAATAAATTATTATTTACCAAGCAGTTATCTTGAAGATATAGACATATCTTGACATGACATGTTTGTTGCAATTATTATTTCATTATAAGATAAGTCAGATATTATAGACTTATTAACTTGTATGGTTTTAAAAATCACTAGAAGAATTGATGTAAGTAAACCAATAATGTCATGTCATCTGGCCTTAAAGCCAACTGGTGAGTGGTGCAAGAATGTCACTTATTTTACTTGATATCTATACAAATCAAAATGGATTGCCAAAATGTATGTATCACAAAATTTTTATATAACCATATCAAATTACTACTATTATTATTTTGGGGATTCTGTCTGTGGCTGTGTTAGTTTTTATAATAAAAAAATTTGGTACAGTATAGCTTCTACTATTTAATAAAGATATTGATGAATAAAACACAGTTTTTATATTTATAAATTAAAAACAATTGAGTATAGTACAAAAAATATGTTAATTAATTATAAAATAAGTTATCTATCATCATTTATCTAACCTATTATTTCGTTTTCAGCCACTCCACTGGCAGACGAAGGAGAACAAAACGAAGCAGGATCATCAAATGACGGCGAAACCCCAGCACCTGCGCCCACATCGGCACCGACGAGCTTCCCACAGGAATTTGGCTTTGCAGAGAATCCCTCTCAACCAACCATCCCCACCAGTTTCAGCAACTCCCTGCCTGATCCCAATGCTGCGATGCGAGCAGCGTCACAATTACCCCCCGTGCCATACACGCCAGACCCAAACCCAGGTGGTTTTATTCCCTACGACCCCTCTCAGCAACCGCAGCCAATACCCCCCAGCATCTTGTACGGAGATAATTCAACCACCGTCGCTCAACTCAGCCCGGAGCAAATAGCCAAAGCTCAGAAATACTGCAAGTGGGCAAGCAGCGCTCTTAACTATGAAGATATTAAGACTGCAATAACAAATTTGAGAAACGCCTTGGAACTGCTTCAGACTGGACGTGACCCTGCTTAAAATAGAACGCGCTTAAGTTTTGTATGATGTTTTTTACGTTATGTGTTCGTGACTATTTGACAAACAATATAATGCCCTTTATTCTGCCTTTTATAGTTGATTGAAAGCTGACTAATCAATTTGCCAGCTATACCTATTTCTTCTGTACATCCTATAGATGTAATTGCTTTTTTACAGATGAATTATATTGTTTATACAAATGGCCATGTACTCATGCTTTAAACACGAATTAATTGCTATATGATGTAAACATTGAAATAGGTGCTAGGATAAGAATCATCTATAATACCATTGTGATATAAAAATTATAATATGATACGTAATGTTTGTAGATAATAGATTTGCACTCTTCATTGCATCAAAAGTCACAATAACATGTCCAAAAAATAAGTGCTAATAACGCTTCAATTCGTACTGTTTAACCAACTGTACTACACTTGTTTTATATAAAAATATAATAAGAATGTATATTTTGAAATTTATGTGAAGGTCACTAGTGTTATTCACAATATTGCGTGTGAATTCAACAAATTTAAGCTATTATTGTAATAAATCTATTGATGGTTGCTTGTCGTTTCAGTTTGAATAACTTTGAATAGAACGATAATTAAAGAATTTTGGTAATGACTTATGACGCTCGAGATACAATACTGAAGAAACTCTTATAATCACACGAAAATTATACGTGCAGCAAAATATCAAATGTGATTTTAATGCTATTTAAGTTTCTTACTAGTAAAATAGTACAAGATCACAAACATTAATCACTATAATATGCAGATAGGAAAAGCAAAATTGAATGAAACAAATTGATTATTATATTAAATCACTTTATTGTTTATAAAATGAACATTTGACTGGCAAACAATGAAATTTAAACAACAAAGAAATAATTGCGCGAAATGCGTGTTTATCTACAAGCATATTAAAATTATTGTTACAGCTAGAATTCTAAATCATCTATAGTTTTATAGGAACAAAATTTTGTACGTAACAACCTCGG
>LQNK01002493.1:36664-48120 GCA_001586405.1 Phoebis sennae | reverse complement strand
TTGTTATAAATGTTTACCAAATAATATTATCATTAGTATAACCAAGTATCTCAACAGTAAATCAAAAATATCATTGGGCACATTATGTGCCTCATTCGTGTCACTAAATTTTCGACTTTTCCGTGAATTACTGGAGTAAATGAGTGGTTGTCTTGATTTTGTTGAAGTTTTTGTTATTCTGAACATAACTAAATACGAAAAAGAGGTAAATTTTGAGAAAGTTCAAAAACCTGAAATTGTTACTTTTTTGGCCCCAAATTTGAAAACGACCCATATAATCGTTTTCACTGATCGAAAGTATTGAGCCATTTTCTCTATTCCTTTTATTGGCTGAGTTATCGAAGTTTGATTGATCCTATGTCTTTACTGGGGTTTTAAACAATTTCAATAACGATTTTATTTTATTTTTATTTTATAATTTTACAGAAAACTTACGGCTACAAATATCTACAATTTGCATTTTTAGGTACAAATAAAGCCAATTATAAGTCTTCACATATAAATACGATATCTCTACAAACTTTTATCCAAATTGTTTCGCAGGTTTAAGCGGGAAGTAGAGACTAATAAACAGAGTTATTTTCGCATTTATATATTAACATTAAGGATACTTATTACTTACCAAACCACAAGCCGGCCGCACAGCATGAAGAAGAAGACGAGCGTCGGCGCGCAGCGGTCGAACGGGTCGCTGATGGCCACGTGCGAGTACGCGGCCAGCACCATCAGCAGGATGAGACCGATGTTAGCCGCGTTCTTTATCCTCTCTGTAACACGAATACGCATCGTAGAACGGGGTAGGTATGAACTACATGAACAAGACGAATTAGTATCGTACAAAGGGGAAGGTATGAACGATAAATCTATACTAATATTATAAAGCTGAAGAGTTTGTTTGTTTGTTTGAACGCGCTAATCTCAGAAACTACTGGTCCGATTTGAAAAATTCTTTTAGTGTTAGATAGCCCATTTATCGAGGAAGACTATAGGCTATATATCATCCCGATATTCCCACGGGAGCGAAGCCCTGGTGCGCAGCTAGTACCTATTAAACAGTGTGACGTATACCAATATGCAATCAAAACAATGTTTGTAAATAATAAATGATTGGAAATGAACACGTTTTCGAGCCCATGATCTACAACATCAACGTGGCGCAGATGCCTAGCCAGCTTGAAGGAAGGGGACAGGGAGGGCATGAATTATAGGAAATTGGGAGAGGAATGGAATAGGGCAGAAGAGGAATAGGATGGGAATACAGGCCTCCGGGCTCCCATTCATCGTATGAGAACACAGTGCAATATTGCTTCACGCCAATCTTCTGGTGGGGAGTGGTAATTTCACCGGTGCGAGCTTGGCCCACTTGTGCTAAGCTCAGCTCCCACTGTCGCTTCAACGACACCCACGTATAGAAATGGGATAGCGAACCATGTATTCAATAAATAAGAAATTATACATGTTCAATGTTTTAATGAAATTGTGAGGTGTCTTCTAAAATACGAACGTCACAGTTACCAATAGGTAAATAAAACATGCCACATTAAATTACTTACGGTGTGGTATAAGAGCAAGGGCTAAGCCGAACAGAATCTCGCAACCTCCAATCGTCCGTCTGTACCATTTTGATGGTACTTTGAAATCGAGCATCTCAGTCAAAGGGAATACTTTCGCATATCGAACATACTCTTTCCTCTGAAAAAAAAGTTTAATAATTTGATCAGCATTTTGTTTTAATAAAATATTTTTGTTAGTTATTAATTTTTCCCTTTACTACAGGCATCGCGAATTTCAGCTAAAAATATCTTCTCAGCAGCCTAAGCATATAGGAAAAGCTTTGCATAGTTATGCAAAAGTTATGCGTAGCTATTTTTAGCTGTGGAATAAAAGAAATAAGATTCTGAATTAAAGCTTTTCCAATATTCTACGGCTAGGTAGATATCGCTGCTGAACGATAAGGCCGCCTATTTGTAATGTTTCATTATTATAACTCTTATTTAGACAAAATCAGTCGATCTTTAGGTGAAATTTACTTCCCGGGTGAAAATAAATACTCCTGCTTCACGAGTGGCTAAAACTTTGCCATTGTTTGTCTCTTAACCTCGCTTTCGTTGCCAACACAATGTTATTGTTTAATCAGTACTCAATAATTGTATACGTTAATAAATTAATAAATCATGACTAATAACGAATTGTGTGACTTATAGTAGCAGGTGAAAAGCAAGAACAAGTGGCAAACGTCCATGCAATATGCTGAAAGGCTATGCATCATAGACTGCAGTACTTAGAAAATAATGCCGTAGTATGGTAGATCTATTACTTCTTAAAATAAATAAGAAGTAGGTTCTTAATGCAACAGAATAAGTGAGGCGGTTTCTTAAAATAAATTATGCTGCCATCAGATGGCTTCGTCGTTAAATATCTGTGTCTTTTACTAAATACAACCATGGACCCGATCGTTTTCAAAACAAGCAGATTCCGTTGAAATTATAAAATGTAGCCAATTTTATAACAACAAAACAAAAGAAACAGATATATGGCTTAACGTATAGAGTATAGACCTTAAAAACTAACTAGAACCGCAAAAACAACATCAATATAAAAAGAATTGGGACATTGTGATTGTAATGTCATTAAAAACTGCAATTATTACATACTGTTTCTTCTAAAGTTTCAAAAATATTGTAATTGGTAGATCCTACAAGGATTCGTCAGCAAAAAACCACTCTAAACTCTGATCGAGTACGCTAACCCTGCTATAGGCAGTAATAAGAAGCAGACCGTGTCAAGGTTCTTGTTAAGCTTAAAAGACAATCTTCCCAATTTAACGCAGGGCCTAAATAAACTCAGGGTTAAACTGTCACGGTGCAAATATTATCTAGGGAAATGAAATTTCAATGGCTGCCCATTAGATATACTAAGTACCTACATAATATGTAAAACAAACTCAATAACTCCGGCCTTTGGAGTATTTTCTTTAATACTTGATCATCTTTACTTCGTAAATAATATTTGAATTCGTTTCAGTATATTTTTCTTTAGATGTCTCAAGTTTAAAGGTTGTTTTTCCTCGTGCTCAAGGCATCAGGCATATCCTTTAAAATTTCCTAGATCAACAGGTGCAACAAGAATTGCTTTAAAGCTTAACAATACAACAACAAACAGCCGAAGCATTGAACGAAAACTTACTTACGAATTACATTTTTAGGACTACTAGCTAAATTATTTGAAAATAATTATAATTGAACGAAACGATTAGGGGTCCCTTCGTAGGTGTGTATTAGCACTTATTAGGAAAGGACTATGAGCAAGTAAAAGAACATTTATATTTTTACCGAACAATGATAAAAGATAATGGTTATAACCTAAGAAAAATGTTTCCTTTTAGGACAAACAAAAACAAATATTTTGACTTTGGTCGACAATCATGGTAACTCAAATATAGGGGTCCCATTCATTTTCTCGATAGCTTTCAGTACAACAGACATAACCATTTTTCTTTTATTACAATCATTTATTTTATTAAAGAAAAATTAAAACCGTTTGGGCCATATCATCAATTAATCAATTTTGAGGCCACTGTGTTATTTTTATCGCATACATAATATAAGACTCCACATTTTATTAACTACTTTGCAATTTCGCTACTACCATCGAATATATTGATTATAATGAATAATCAGTATAAACATTAAACGGTATAAGATACGGCGCCTTCGAATCGCTCTGTCACCAGACAACTCCTCCGTGTTATTAGGCGGCAAGCCAAATACCAAAATAGCGAGGAACATCGCTTCGCAACAAAAATGTAATGCACCTAGCGACCTTTACATATTTGTTAGAGTTTATAATATCGAAAATATTGCGATACATTTATATTTTCACTCACCAATTCCTTGTGCAGCTCCTTAGAAATAAATGGAGTTATTTTCGTGGTTCCCATGAAAATAAAAAACATACCCAAAAGGATTGACAAACTTTTAAGAACAATGGAACCCATTTTTGTAATGTTGAGTGTTCACAAATTTTTTGAATAGATTCAATTTGGATCGTCGATTATTTTAACTATTTAATTATCACTCCACAAACATCAGATCGTTTATTTTAACACTGAATTTTAATATTGATATAAATATATATAGAATTAATTGAAATTCTTCATCAATCGTATAATTTAAATATCATTCTCAAATAAGTATGATCACCAGAAAGCAATGGCAATAACATTTTCAGAAAATCTCTACTCGGACGAATGTGATTCGCGCCGGCGCGAAAAAATCCATACTTTTTTTTTTCAAACGCCTCGGACCTGCCATAGATACTAAAAGTTTTTAAGCGTCATTTTGAATATAGATACGTGTTATTTAGATCATTCAAATACATATGTAAATAATAGATCTTAAAAAATGTGAGAAATGTGGTGATTTAAAAGAATTTTGAATTATCGATAACCCACCATCCAATCTCGCAATGTGCAAATACGTAGAGTTTAAAAGGTTAAAAATGGCAGCACTTGACCATACACAAAGCAGTGAGTACATTGGTTTTAACATAATCTGTGATGGCAACATTTATTATATATTAATCATATTGTCTATGAGTCTAGAGTCTAGAGTCTAGACTTTAGAACAAATTTTTGTTTATTATTTGGCAGGTATCTATTTGCAGGAAATTATTAGGTATATTTTTATTAAATCTCCCACGCCGATATGTTCGATGTCTAACAAACTGAGAGGAAGATAATGGAAAGTATGTGATAATGTGATGACCGATTTATGAAAAATACTTTAAAAAATGGTAACTTTATGAAGTAAAATCTTAATCCTATTACTAGAAATACCATAATAATTAGTCAGTCAATACCAAATGTATTTTGGTCCTTTCTAAAATTTTACAGCTCTTTAGCTGCTGTAATTATAAATCTTATTTCAGCTATTCAGTCAAGTATCCTCTCTATTTCACTGTTGGTATAATACCATCCTTCACAACCCCACTAGCCCATTGGCTTGCGATTCCTCTGGTAGTAAATAGTAATAGCAAATAGGCAACCCTTCAACTAATAATACAGTATTACTATTACAACTATTTATACAGAAGGTATAATGTCCTTCTGAAAACAATTGAAAAATTTTCAATTTTCAATTGTTTTTGTATCCTTTCTACATATAAAGGATATTAATTAATTGATCTTTATGAGGTAAAATAACAAATTTAAAACTGAAATATGAAAATATGACCAATACCCATTCAAGTGGTATATTAAATGATAAAAATTAATCTGTACATAAAAATAAATCATCTGTACATAATAATAGCCTCTCCTTCTCACTAAATAAGCATGTTAATAATATTGTAACAAACAACCTCAACATATATTGTTCAACAATAGGATGATGTGAATGAATATAAAAATGATATATATGATGAGGGACTGAAAGCAGTAAATAAATACTAGATTTATTTTAATAGTTCAAAATAATAATATATTTTTGCTAGATATATCTTCTAATGAAAGGAGGGTTTTGTAATGCTCCATAAAATTTTGAGAACCACATAATAAATACTGGTTATTTAATTGTAGTGGAATTTTTCGTATATCCTCAAAGTTAAATCTCCTATGTATAATTGGTTCTTGATACTTTATATTGATTTTTACATCACATTGGCTTACATACACTTCATATCTAAAATTCCAATATGACTTAAAAGCATATAATTCATCTCTAAATAAAATAGTTTCGGTTGATTGACAGCAATAGTATAAAACAATTTTAGTAAAATCATCCTCATTCAGCAATATACTATCAATTATGGAAATAAAAGGTGCAACACCTGTACCCTGTGCAATCAAGATAATAGTGTCATATTTATTTGGGGTAATTTCATAAGCACTGTATGGACCCCTCCAATGTGTAATATCACCCTTATCCAAGTTAAATAAATAATTGGACACTAAACCATTTGAATATTTCTTGACAATAACAGAAAAATCAAAGTCTTGACACTTTTCATTTTTAAACTTTATTGGAGTATATGCCCGTGAACATTTAATGGTATTTGATTTATATAACATAATGAAATGGTCACCGGGCTTCCACCACACTCTATTACCATCCTGTTTTCTTTTAAATTTTAACAACTTGTGTGAAGGACACAAGTTACAAATATCTGTTACGACAAATACTGTATATTCAAGCTGTAAAATACCATTTAACTTGTCTTTCTCCACATTTTCGCTGTTTTCCTTAAACTTTTCATATAATTTTAATTTTCTTTCATATACGTCAAAAATACAGGGGTTACATCCACTATTACAACAATCTTCTTTATTTGGTTCTACCGGAGCTATCATACTTCGTAATTGAGTATTGATTGATGGCCACCTCAAAAGTTTAATTTATTCTCGCTTAATTTACCTTCTCTGTCATATCAAATAAAATAAATGGTAATTAACTGTAAACACAATCTTATTTCGTTCGTGTTTTGTTTATTTGTCCACAGACCACAACTCCACAGATCAAGTAGATAATATGTCATTGTCAATGTCACAATACTCGGACTGTGTGCTACCAATCCCTAAAATTTTATGGTATTTTATATAAAATAAACGTTATTGTAATCTGCACATTTAGGCCCCTAAAATTAAATTAGAATTTTTTTTAAGTATATATATTTTATATTTTACTTAAATGTCCCATATTTGGCGCTGTTTTGAATTATTTTAACTTCATTGTTGTATTTCATGCAGCACAAATCATTATTAAATAAGGGGACAACTCAAATAGAATATATTTATATTTATTTGTTAAAATTTTTCATTCCAACTGAAAAAATGATGAGAATATTTTTCTTGTGCAGGTGTAACGTATGCCAATGATGACAGCCATATATATGGTAAAAGAATGTTTCAATAATTTAAAATAATTAAATATTACTTAATCATCGTTATCTTGTCTTTAAATAATAACTTTACTGTTAATATAAAGGAAATACAATATTATGTATTTCATTTTAAATAAATGGTAAGCTTTACCGCTCTCAGGTCAACAGTGGCGACCTCTATATAGACGCCGGATCTCTGTTCGCAGCCCGCCATAATCTTTTTAGCACATTCGATACTGTTTGCTGTAAACAATTCGGTAAGTCGAAATTTATTTTTTTTAATTTAAATTTAATAAATAGTTATTTCTGAATGTAATATAATAGTAAAAATAGGTAATATTCATTTTTAAATTGTAAAAATACTGGAATCTTAATTAGTAAATGGCAGACTCCATTAAAATTATCATTGTGCTTTTGTGATTTTTTTCATTGTATATTTTAATCGTTTTTATGATACAATTATTAAATCAAGAGTGAATCTCTATATTATAGAACACGTTAAGTTTTTTTAAGAATGAGTATGTTATTACATTCACTAGTTATTCTGGATGACGCTCGCCGCATAGCGTACCTATACACAACGTCCAAGTAGCGTCGGTTGGTTAATTATTGTCTCATTTTGTTTGTGCTAATATGATTCTATATTAAACACGTCATGTTTACATAACTTTTTTGCTCTTACATTTATTTTAACAAATATTGAAGATATTTAATGTTTACATTATGCAGAAACAATATATTTGCGATAATAGCAAATGACGATAAGCGTCACCGTCTGAAAGTATACGCCCGGTGACTCTAGTTTGCAATAAAACTATTAGGTTGTATAGTTTTATTTTTTTTACAGTTATATCGTAAGAAAACACTAATTTACAAGAAACATGTCTGATGATGGATCAACTGTTGTTGAAAAGAAAGGAAGAGGTAGACCGAAAGCTAATGGAACACAATCGGTATGTAATTAAATATGTATGTGCCCATTACAACAACTAACTATCTTGATTAAATCTATACATATTTTTCTTATTTTAGGAAGCAAAAGCAGAAACTAAGAAAAGAGGAAGACCAACAGTAGCAGCTAAATTTAAAGAGTCAAAAAATTCTTCTGATGATGAACAGGCACCAGCAGTCAAAAGGGGTAGAGGCAGGCCTAAGGGCTCAAAGAAAAAGGCATCTGCACCAAAAGCTAAGGTTTGTTATGAGTTTTATTAGAAAGCATGAATTGGAAATAAGAATAGAAATAAGTTATAATATTAATTAATTTTTTGTTGTTCAGAGTGGTTCTGGTGAAGGAAGAGGTAGAGGCAGACCTCGCAAGGATGCGCCACCACCCAAAAAAGAT
Organism: Phoebis sennae; assembly: GCA_001586405.1. NCBI lineage: Eukaryota > Metazoa > Arthropoda > Insecta > Lepidoptera > Pieridae > Phoebis > Phoebis sennae. The sequence continues at coordinate 39,899 of LQNK01002493.1, read as the reverse complement.
GCTGCTTCATCTGAAGAAGAACAGGAAGACGATGAAGAAGATGAAGGCTCAGACCAATAAAATGTCTTTGTGTCTAATGTCACTCACTTTAGTGTAATTTGTTTGTCATTGATAACTCACTCAGCCCGAAAAACAGATTCTCGAAAATTCTTAAACGCTGACTGTCATTAATTCATTGCAATATTATGAAGGGAGTTATCTTGACAGTACAAAAGTCTCATTTGAGATTTCATCCTACTTTTGTTCATATAAAGTGAATATTTTGTAATTGAAGAGATTTAATAACTTCCTTTTTAAGTATTTTGACGATAGCATTTATTAAAAAATTTAAGAATATTTATATGAATAAAATTAGGCTGACTTAGCTCTCCCTAGAAACGTACAAGTTTAAGATATAATTTGTAAGATCATTTTTTTGTAGATTTATTCTTATTATATTAATAATAGGTATTTTGTAATCTGATTTGTATTGTAAGAAATCAATTTGTAGATTTTCTCAGTTTGACTAGAATGTCAAGTATTATTTTCTATAATAAATATTTTTCTTTCTATATTGTCATTTTTTTTTTATTATTATTTTTGTATACATAATGATTTCCTTAACTGCATTATTTACATTTGATTTAAATAAGTATTGATTATATTGTGTTCTATGCAGACTGATGATTTTTTTTAATATTGACATTTTACTGTGTGTATGTGCGTGGATGTACAATTTAGATTAATATAATATTAAATACACAAGATGCGTTTTTAATTCAATGTAAAGAAAAATTGTTTTTAGTTTTTCAGAGCCTTAAGGTTAGCAGATACTTTGGTATATAAGTTAGTTTTTGAATAATAGTTTACAAAACTATTTAACAAGGGGCCATTACAGGGAACATTATGGTTTCAGTGGTGCAAATGTTCTGTTCTAGAGACTAGTCCGACTGACGTATGTGCAACTGAGAGAATGACTGCATAATCTGCGTTGATTATTCCAAAGTATTAGAAAGCCCTATATGGTATATAAATTTTACAAATTAGGGGCTAGGGGTGGGCACATTTCTTTATTTGGTTCCTTTTTATGAATTTGGGGGGCATCATTTGTATATATTATGCAACTATGTTCAAAACGATTGGGCCAAGCTCGCACTTGGGTAATTGCTACCCATACTGCATGATCAGCATGAAGCAGTATTGCACTGCGTTTCATACGATGAGCGCTGGGCCCGGAGGTCTGTATTCCCATCCCTTCCTATTCTACTCCTCTCCCGATTTTCTATCATTAATCCTATGAGTATATCATATATAGTACCTAGGTGAATCGAAGGCTCAGTTTGACTCATGTAGCATAAAACAATTAAACAAAAAAAGAATAATATAAATTCGGTGCAATACAAAACGTAAGGGTACAAATACTTAGTACCTAGGACTTATATTTTTTTGTTTTATAATAAATTGCTTGAATTTTGAGGTGCAAAAGCAGTTAATTTGTTACTAATAAAAATTAAATTAACTTCTTGAGATAAATAAACAGCCCAAAAAATCGTGTCAGCCTCTTATTTATGTGACTCAAAACTTGAGTATGATATATTTGTGACTGCAAGTGGAAATTTTTTTATCGGAATGCTTGAAGTTCTGCGAGATGAATGTATGACTGAGGAATATCATGTCTATAATTTTGATTTTGTTAATAATTTAATTTACTTGTATAAATAGTGTCAGTAGTTTGTAACCGTTCTATTTGTATTTAATAAATAAATTAATTAAAAAATATCTGCAGATTTTAAATATTATATTTCACTTCTAAACATAAATTATGTTATATTTGTAATTTGTGATCTAAAATATTAAAATGGTGGTGAACCATGATAAACTTAACAAAATTCAAGTTCCAAATCGTTGGTATCCGGAGCCTTTATTATGTTGATAAAAAGTTACGTAAATGACTCGCTAGACGGCTCGAGTTTCGCCAAATGCTCGTGTTGTGTTGACTGCAGAGAATATATTTGTAGTCGTTATTCGCGTCACTAGAATAGTGTTTTATAAGAAACTTTGTTTAATGGGATTATTAAATATTTTTATTAATCTTTTTATACATTTAAACAAAGGAGAAATGTTGTGTAAACTTTGACGTCAATTGTTGTTTGATCATAAGTGCCTTCCGAAAGTTTTAAAAGTTGGACAAGTTACAAGTTTCAAAGTGCCTGTTTTTTTGATAAAATGTGCAATGTTAAGTTTATTCGTGATTGTTTATAGTTAATATAACTGTGATCACACTTAGAAAGGTTAGTAATGTTTTGTAATTTAATTATACCATAATTATAGTTTAAAATTCCAGAAACAATGTTATTGGTAGATGACGATCTCGTCTAGTTACTTTGGGGACTGATACATGTTTCATGTTAATTTGTTATATTTAAGTCCTTTCCGTGAAGGAAGACTTATGAAGCTAAATGATTACTATTTGTAACTTGGATAACTGTAAGCATGTCTTCCTTCACGATTTTTATTTTTTTTTGCAAAAATATTTCATAATAACAAAATAAACATCCCTTTATTCCCAGTAGTATGTTTGTAAACGGTAGCAGGACTTTCATTTTTTCATTAAGGTAATGAATTTATGAAATAAATTTGACTACTGTTAAATCTGATTTAAGATTTGTATGTTAAATTGTGTCTAATGCCTGGCTCTCTGTATGTATATATATGATAGAGGTCATTTTTGACCATGGTATAAGTTTGGACGCAGAAGTTATCTAAAACTCATTATTGATTCAAAATATTCTGTGAGTTAGCATTTTAAATATTCAAATCTGGTCCTTTTACATCTTAACATTGAAATAACTTATAATTATAAAAATGTAAAAATGTTCAAACAAAAGTATGGGCTGTTCCAAATCCAGATTTACGTTTCATAAAAGATCGATAAAAGTTATTTTTTATAATTAGGTAATAACAATAATCTCTGCCTAGCTATCAATTATATGTCTTCTGTCCACCTAATTTGAGGTGTATTCTATCCCCAAAACATTGCCATATAGTACTACTGTATTATAAGTGTATACTATACACTACTTGTAATTTTTTTTAATTATGTGTCATACATAATGACTATCAAACCCCTATTTATGTATGAAATTAGATAAAAATACATATATTTATATTACTTTACTATGTGAAATAGAGCAATTATTATTCTATCTGTTTTCTTATAATAATTCATCAAAGTATTATTCATTACAAATAGTTT
>LQNK01002493.1:14780-35737 GCA_001586405.1 Phoebis sennae | reverse complement strand
TGTGTCTAATGCCTGGCACTCTGTATGGATCCATATGATAGAGGTAAAATTTTTGACCATGGTATAAGTTTGGACGCAGAAATAAAACTCATTATCGATTCAAAATATTCCGTAAGTTAGCATTTTAAATATTCAAATCTGGTCCTTTTACTTCTTATCACATCAATCATTGAAATAAATTATAATTATAAAAATGTAAAAATGTTCAAACAAAAGTATGGGCTGTTCCAAATCCAGATTTACGTTTCAAAAGTTATTTTTTATAATTAGGTAATAATAATAATCTCTGCCCAGCTATCAATTATATGTCTTCTGTCCACCTAATTTGAGGTGTATTCTATCCCCATAACATTGCCATATAGTACTACTGTATTATACTATACACTACTTGTAATTCTTTTTAATCATGTGTCATACATAATGACTATCAAACTCCTATTTATGTATGAAATTAGATAAAATACATATATTTATATTACTTTACTATGTGAAATAGAGCAATTATTATTCTATCTGTTTTCTTATATCTTATAATAATTCATCAAAGTATTATCCATTACAAATAGTTTTCACTTTCTCTCTTTCAAAGTATGAAAGGGTTCTTCAAAATTTTTTTGTGTAGTGTTTTCATTTTGTACTTATGTTTGTAGTCCAATAAGTCTATAGCCATTATCCGGAGAGCACAATTTTGGAATATACTTTTCTGTATATGCCAAAAGATAACCAGCAACCTGCCCGACTTCCACAGGTGTAATGCTAATACATACTAAATATTATTATTTAAATATTTATAATTAACAACATCACATTAGAAACCTCAAAAATAACAGTATTTCTCCACTATCTAATGGATATTGTCATACAAATAACCCTTCCTCTTTAATCACTCTATCTATTAAAAAAAAAACATATCAAATCTGTTATGTAGCTTTTAAAGATTTAAGTATACAAAAGATTTAAATGACTTTGTTTTATATTATGTAGTGATGATTTTGATTTAAGTTTCTGTAAAAATGAATAGAATAAGTGACTCTGTCTGTCGCTTTGTCAAGTGGCATACCTTAACCACTAGGTTAAGGTATGCCACATCTATGCAACATCGGTTCAGTGACCGATTTAGATACAATTTTGTACAGAGGTATGAGGTAGCATAGTTTTTATTTCTCAAAAAAATTTTAATTTATCCCAGAATTTCCAGAATGGAAAATATATTTTTTATTTGATTAAACCAAATATTCAGGGCTTTTAGAAAGCGAAAGCGTAACGTCGCACCTCCGGTATTTTGACTTGCTGTTGAATCAGTTTTTGATATTGGGCTTATTCTATGAACCTATAATATAACTATCTATCTAAAATATGTATAGCATGTGTAATGTTAAGTTTAAACTCGTAATCGTGACACGTGCCGGTAACCGATTGTCGTGAGGGTCCATTGTATTGACTATATGTCGTATAACGAGTTTTGCATTATAATTACGTTTATATGGAATTTATGCAGGGCAATTCTGGAACAAGCCGAATGCACAACCTACTGTCTTTGGTATTATGGTCCTTATTTGGAATTTATTATTTACGACCGCGTATGATGTGCTTTAATGTGATATCTACGTTAAACTATTTGGGACGTAAATAGTATGCTCAGCAGTAAAAATAATCTTTACATGATTATTTAAAGATCATAGAAAACTATCTATTTGCCTTCAACCCTTAAGCAAAACCAAAGAATCTATAAATCCCCATTATGTATATTAACTGCGTGAAACGATCAATATTTTACGTAATCGTTACTCTATAAAGACTATCCTTCAGCTATTCTTAGGCTTTCAAATACGAGTACTCATACTTTGAACATGCGAATTGTGAATTTCATATTATTGTATCATATAAACGAAGGTTCGATTCGGTGGAACCACCCGGTCGTTGCCTCAATGAGTCAGATGCGCGTCGCAGTAATGTGTTCTATGGTACCTATATAATACTTTGCACCTTTGGTATGTTACCTATACTGTTTGAATTTTCATGGCAGTGGTGAGGAAAATGAACTATTACAACAGTAAAAGCTTGGGAACTTTGTGAATGACTCTGATCGGTATAGAAAAGTATCTGGTTGACTTAATCGACTTTTTAAAATATGTGAATGTTTAATTTTTGCATGTTTTTATTTTTATTCATGCAAATAAAATATATTTGAAATAAAAAATATGATAATTAAGATCAAAGATACCTAGTTTACAACCTGTTCACGCAAGCGAATACGCGCATAGAAGCTAGTTTATAGTATTTACTTTGGAATGTTGCTATTTCCGGAGATCGAAAATATCGACTATGCGTTGCATGATTATCAGTAAATAGTTATTCATTATAATAATTCACACAATATAGTGAATAGTGATATAATTATACCATACGAGTATACACGAATACGAAGTGCGTAACACTGGCCTGCTTGTCTAGCTATTATCAATTACGTTCATTACTGCAACTGCGCCGATGACCTTATTCCCGCTGTTAATTTGTCCGTAATATAATGATAATGTCATATCTCTCAATTTGTTGCAGATAGCATGGCGTAGATAACTGCTACACTATTGGCTGTCAAAACATCAATCGCTATTTATTTTAACGTGAGTACAAACAAATAACTTAATAATACAAATTTTTCGAACTAAATAAAACTATGAATGGAAATGTCATAATACCTAGGCGAGAGTGTAAAATATGGAGACGTCATTGAAATAGTAAAAGGTTGTATTGCACATTCAAATCGTCGAAACAAATCAAGAAATGGATATCAGTAGGTCAGATGGAGGCGGGCGTCCTGAATATTTAAGTACCTCATTTAACAGAGGTCTTTACCTTCTATGTGCTTTTCACCGTCACTGATTGCGCCTTTATACTTTCTCGAGTCAGGCACTGCCAAGAAGCGCCTGTATCAACTCATACCTTACGGCCATTGCCCTATAAACTGCTAGAGATAACACCAGTCAAAGGATGTTTTAGACTTTAGCGTCGTTCCACATTACCTAAGCAAACTAGTCAAAAATGTAAACACGCAACTTCCTTTCAAAAATGTTTGTACAATATTAGCATAGAACTATTTAAGCTTTCAACAGCGGGTAAAGTGTTGCTGAAAAAACAAGATTGACTAAATAGGTCAGTGTATTAAATATCTTACAGTTAATAGCTTCTCACCAGTAAAAAACTATATCATGAATAGTGTTACGGATACATTCTTGTTGGATTTCCAGTTTCGTCTAAATTTCGTTTCCCTGACTATTACGCACGTACAAACTTGAAACTACCAATAAAAACTGTTCTATGCATTTGCAGTCATTACTATGGCTTTACTTTTCCACTAACGTGCAATGACTGTGAAATTGGAATGACTATATCGAAGGTGCTTATTAGTTATTACGATGATTTAATATCCGTAAAATTGTTTACATGAGTGTGTATTAAAAATTTCACTTTCTAGACATCCGGAGTGAGGTGCGGTGAAGGTATTAAGTTGTAGTTCTGAATTAAATTAGTGTGTAATAAATAATAGTGCATTAATTAACGCCCATTAAAGGAGATATAGCAGTAAAAGTTAACGTTAACACTATTAATTATAGTAAATTTTATTCCCATAATGATTGTTTTTAATGTTATCTTTAAAAAACAATTTTCGCAATACGTAAACAAACACTCTCTTAGGTTACGATAAATAAATACAGGCGCAAATTTTTAACGGTCTTTTGCAACTTTGACCTAATGAACCGTGATACCAGGAATACGGATGTCGAGGGGGCATTAACCCGCATTTTTTAAGACTCTTTAATTAATTATTATACTAAACGTCTCAGTTCGCTACTAAACTTGCCTCGACAGAACTGTTGAATTTTAATTATTATAATTAGAAGATAATATAAATGTACGTGTCGGTAAGTGCTGTGTTATGTTATTTCGTGGTATATAAAATGAAATAATTTCAATTCAAATATAACACTTGTATTCTTGAAGTTCTGTCACAGTGTGCTCTATCGCGGGTCATTTTATTGCAATTTAGTGCTGACACCGTACCGTGTGAACGTGAGGTTGTTTCGTCATGCCAGGATTGGCAGACTCGCGGCGTGTACACCACGCATTATCTCACAGAACCACCAATACTTCATATTTAGTAAACAATGGCTTGTTGAATTTTGTACAATATTGGCGTAAGAATGTATTGTTTTTAACTATCTGTAACAGATATTTGGTAAAATTGGACAATGCCTTGTTGCGTTTGTTCAGGCACGCTATGTGATGCAAGTTTTACTCTGTTAGTTAATCTTTTGAATTCAAAAGATTAACTAACAGAGTAAAACTTGCATGTAATTACATGTTTAAGAATTTTAAAAGTGGTTTATAAAATCAAAAGATTTTCGGTTTCTTGAAACTGATTAGTTGAAAATGTTTACGGTTCATGTGATCGTTCCATATTTTATTAGCTGGATAATTCGTTTGGTCGAATGTTTTTGTATCAAATTGCGTGAGATGGGGTGGCTCAGTGATACCATGCCGTACCTGGCTCCGGTTACCCTTCAACCTTGCCGTTGATATGTCAACAATTGCCAATATTCCGGTAATATTGTTTCTTATAGTTTATCACACATGATGTGAAGACAATTTACTTGAAAATAATCCCCAAAAGTTGTTTATTCCAGGTTAATTTTTAAAGCTGATAAACAGAGTGTATTTATTTGATAAATCTAATTTAATATCAACTACTTGTAAAATAATTATGCAATGAAATGAAACAAATGCTTTAAAGAAAATGATTGCTTAGTTACAACATAAGATATAAAAAGCGTTATTATAAATATTCTAGTAGCACAGTAACGTCTTCTATCAAATGCATAGTCAAATTCTACTTGTAAATAACGCTTCCTGACTTTTATAAGTTTTTTTTTAAATTATAAATTTCATCCGAAAGCGATTCGTCGTTTAAGGTTTTTCTCAGAGCAGCCGGCCGCGCCGCGTGCTCGCGATCTCTCTGACGCGCCTGCGCCGGAACGCAACCAGACTGCTAACAACTTGCCCTACTATCACTTTTCCCAACTACTCTCTAAATGTATCGTCTGCGTTGATAAATACTTTCTTTTGAATAGTTTTTCACAATCGTTTCCATTCAACTGTTTCGTTCGATTTTTGGTTTGCCATCCTGTAACGCTACAGCGGATATTTAATCAATAAATTGTAATTATGATTTTTATACGAGTCAAGTTATCGATGCATTCATTTCTATTGTAAGAAATGCATCATCGTGATTTGTGATGTAAGATATAATTTGTTCGCTTATCAAATTATCTTATCATAAATATAAATTTATACTGTACACATAAATTCACATTTTATGTATACATCATGAAAACATTTCCATTTATAAATAATTTATTGTAAACATTATAGCACTAATGTTAAGTAAACTTGTAGAAACATATTACAATATTTGTGTCAATATTATTTAAGTTTAATTTTATAATTCTATATACGCGAATATTATTTTCATGTCAGTAATAAGATCTGTTTAAACCCGACATACTCCAGATCTCGTCTTCACAGTTATTGTAATCCGACTCCTAAATCACTCTAATAATGAGAGGAATGCGCACGCGCATCGGCAGGTGAGCAACGATGTCACCAAAACATGTTTTATTATGTACTAGCTACTGCCCGTGATGTAGTCCGTGCTTTAGGTTATAATTGCTTCCATTTAAACTGATCAGAAGTTTACTATAAAATAACTGCAAATGCAAAACAAAAAAAATAATTGAGAGATCGTTAAGATTTTAGTATCATTGATGGGGAACGTAGAAAGTTTGCGAACAGAAATATACCAGTGAATAAAGTTTACGAATATATGTATTACGAAAATTGTAGGTTTGAGTATTGTAGATTTGCATTGGAATTAAAAAACATAGGCATTGCAAAGTTAGGATGAAGCCAGGCTCGTACACTGACGATATGCGTTCTTTTAAAGTGAGTCATGTGTTACATACCTCCAGTGTCGTGGCTTTGCATTCCTCTATCAAATACGCACTACTACCTATAGTATCCCGCTTGAATATATGAAACAATTATAAATTATTTAATTAAGTACTTTAAATTCAATTACAGACGTGGATGCGATAATTGCATACAAAGACACACAAAGGTTTTATTGACCTAGTGTGAACCGACTGCCTCTAAGCGGATTACTAAGAAAGCGTTATATAACAGTTATAGCGTGAGAATTTTTCGTCGCTGTTATAAATTTATGCGTTTTTGCGCGGAAGTGTTAACCGGATAGCTGGATTTCATTTGTTTTACTCATTAGAATTTTGTAGGGTTGGTTTGGACGCTTTTGTTTGTAGGTTAGTTAGGTTGTAACTCGTTGACCGTGTGCATCGAGGACACGAATGCGTTGATACGGAGCCGGTTTGAGACGCGAGATAAGCTTCGTGCTAAAGGAGTATCGTGTTCGATAGGTAACTAATTGGTGGTTTGTACTTCCGAAACGTTTAGTTCACTTTTTCGTTCGGTGTTGTTGCAATCTTATATAATTTATGTAATAATAAGTAATTATACGTTGTTTATAATGGGTAATTAACAACTAGTTTTAAAAAGTGAATAACAAAATTCCTGATCGATAAAATTTTATGTATCGATCGCGATGTTAGGGGTAGGCTAGTTATTTTATTAATATTTTTTTGGAAAATAAAGTTATGAAATATATGAGGATTTTATAAGATATACTTCGATCTATCCAACCATTCATCCATCCATCCACCCACCCTTCTATCCACTCTATTCGTTTATAGACTTATTTCATCTAATTTAGAAATCGGACCCTATGGAATTAGAAATCTCATTCGTAAAACTAAATTATATGCATTACTGTAGGGTGCAATAAGATGGGAGAGCCAGTGGTCGTAAATAAACTAAAATTACTATCAAGAACTTCCTCTTATTTATTAATTTTTATATTTTTTACAAGTAGATCTTAATTCTTAAGAGCAGGTGCTATTTGCGCTCTTTATAAAAGTTCACAAAAATAATTACGTGGTGGTGTTTCATATGTACCTATACATAATGATATTGTAATGGTTTCGACTTTTAAAAGAAGGTGACCTTTTCCTTTGGCATGCGATATTTTTTATGTGCCATGCATGCTGCACGCCTCCAGCTTTGATCTTATTCGTTTATTGTAGACCTTCTGTCCATATATTGGGTGGTATTCAGAAAAAAATCAAAAAAATAAATTAGATACAAGTAATAGTATAAACTCTTTAGATAAACACTGATATCAAAATACAATCGATAAATGTGCGTGTATTAATTGCCCTTTTAAAATTCCTTCTACGGCATTTACTGCTCGCAACAATCAGCATATTTCCTAGGCCTGGGAGTATTCACGCGGGGTTGCTCGTTCCCATACACCGGCGTTGCTACGAGATCGTCGAGCGAATCAAGTCCGCGTACACGAATCCCGTAACGATAGCGATAGCGATAGTGTACGGCCTTAAGTGAACTTACTGGATAATACAGGTGCACCTGCCGACCGCAACATTGCGTAGGCTTTATACCCCAATAAGTTTGCGAGACGTTGGCGGTAATGCTCGATCAATTACACATGTATAGTGTATGTACACCCTCAAAAGTATTCCTCCAGTGACGTCAACATAAAAGCGTAGCAATCTATTCCCTATAGTAATACAATATGATATACTTTACTTAGCACCACAAGTACAAAAAGTAGGAATTTAAAGGTATATTAATAAGGTGCAGCACGAATGCGGGTCTACATGAAATAATAATTTTGTGATTCTGGGATACATCATGCCCAAAAGATGTCCTTATATATTACAATCAGAGGCAAGTTGACGTTACAATGACTAGTTTTCATACAAGTTGCACTTGCTTCGTCTAGCTTAACGTGCTGTCTATAGTAGGCGCGTCGCCCCGTTGTGCACTGTGCAGGGTAATACCGCTACGATGACCCGCCTTTTGTTCCTCATGACACTACATCATGCGTTATGGGAATTGTACAAGACTAATGACATTTGCTGAGCGAACTTCGCTTGTAGTATCTTGGTTATGTTTAGCAATCAGCGAGCGATAAGCAAGAATTGTTTGATAATCGATAATGATAATTTAATTAAGTGGTGTTAGCTGCGACTCGCTCGTAGCGATTATCATATTATATTGTGGACATAGGCCTAGGGAGCGATTAAAATTTTTGTTCTCAATTTATACTCTTTAATCAAAAAGAAAGTAACATTTTCGCCTACTATTACACTATTTCGAGCCAATGCAAATGTTCAATGAAAAATCGAGTGGCGAAAAAAATATTTCTGAAGTATACTCGTAAATCTGTGTACACTTAGCGCTGTCGTGTAAATCTTTTCAGCAAACAAGTGTGACCAAACAAAAAAGTATAGAAAAAATGTCAATAACGCCAAAGATCGAATAGTTACAAAATGCCATAGCTATCGAGTGGGTGGTGAGAGCCCCTCGGTATCTCGGGTTCCAATGCATTCACTTGTTACGCCCCTATGCACTTGTTGTAGGGTCGCTGTTATAGACCTCATACTTTTTGCACCCTCTATGGTAAACTCATTACATTCCCACGCTTTATTTTAGCCCGATGGTTAAGCGAGCGTGCATTTGGTACATTTAAAGATGAAGCATATTTGCAATTTTATATGGGATACGGCTTTATTCACGTCACAACTTATTCCTGCCTTTACATTAAAGTTGTTTTAAGACAAACAAAAATAATAAAAGTTTATAATAGCTGTGTCGTGAGCGTTATTGATCCAAATTTTATAAAGAACATTGAAGTGTACGCCTTTAGGCTTTTATCCCTGCTTATGATAGGGAATCGATCTTTGCTTCTTACAACAGAACCAATATTTCGATATTTAAAAAATACCTCAAAGGAATCACCCATGGAGGTATCTTCTAATGTTTGAATGAGTAAAATAATTTTCTTTATTATGGCATTTATACTGACAATTATTTAAAATCACGTTGCTTCCTAACGCTGCCTCTTAATAAACCAGTACTTAGTCATCTAATAGGCGACAATTTTCGGTAATTATGAAATAAACACAATTATGTTACTCTGCACTCGTTTATGAAGTCGCACAAACGACAAGTATGCCAAGGACCTAAGCTCGTAAGTGAATTACGTCCAATGTGAAATACAATATATTTATTTTTATTGTTAATGCATCACTTTTTAATACATTTTATCACATGGCGTAGGTTTCTTTGTTGTACATATTTATACTCATTTATTTCAAACATAAACTCGAACAATTGTTCCTATAAGGCTTTCTTTTGAATGCTCTTTTGTATAGCCACATATATATTTTTTCATTTACCCTCTACCCGGAGGGCAATTTCAACCGGGGAGATATTTTATTGTATGTTATATAAACCCGAAAATAATCACACTTAGAGAACAAAATTGTGCATAACATTTTTATGTAACTACATAATATGTACCTACATTTAATTTAAATAAACTGTATGAAATTCTGTATAATTGTAGCGCCTCGGATGTTTCAATTACTCTCAAATACAATGATCGAGTTAGATAAACATTCCAATACTACTCAATATATCTATGTTTGATAGCAGCCGTGATAATTATGTTAATTAGCGCGATCTCTACATCACGGTCTGGTGATAATGAAGAGATATTTTCACAGATATTATGAATAATAATTAATTTGTAATGTTTATTCGCTCATAAAGCACGCATGCGTTTTGTTAAATAAGACTACATAATTCCGATGTTGTTCAGTTGTTCGCGTCAGGATGGGGCAAGGTCGGCGTTCGAGCGTAAACTATACCGACACCAATGACAACAAAGGTACTTCGCGAGTCCTTACGACCAACCTTTATTCAAGACACCTCACCATACATAGCGTGACATCATTCAATTAAACTCTTATATAAATTCAACGTTCTCGTACCGCCCAGCATCGTACACGATCGATCTATTTTCAGTTATTTTAATTGAACAGTTCCTGTAAGTAAATAGACATAGATAAAAATAAGCTAATGCAGGTTACGGATAACTGTGCGTGTTTATTTTTACGAGTCAGTGATCCGTGTTTGAATGGTACGCAGTTCCTGGTTACGTGTCAGCGTACCAGAGTCAACGACTCACGAAACCTTATTTTTTATAATTATCTGCTATAGACGTTCTTACTGTATTTCGTACAGAAAACTATCAAGGGCTTACTTTTTGCGTCATTTGAACAAACTTTAGTGACTCATGATCTGAGTAAAGTAGGTACAGAACATTGGAGCCAGTCATTCTTTCCAATCGTTCTTTTCTATTATTTGTTAAGATTTTTACCAACACATACACACGATATCTATAATGCTAGATTCAATTCCTCAAAGTGAGAAGCGTGTAAAATTATTTTGTTTTACTGGTATGAATTTGTTTCGGCTCGCAACGGAAGCGCCAATACAACATACAAGATTCGGTTTCAGTCTAACATTAGCAAACTGGCTTAGGGTTAAAACTGAAACAGCACGTTTCCAAGTAACGGAAACCTTAATAGGCGCTACAAGCCACTTAGCTACTCGTATATTGCATAGGCATTCCACTACGCAATCCAATATCCAACGGAGTTTATGTAAACTGTTATTATATTTGTTGTAGCCATTCATGGCGTGGACATTAAATTTCGTGTTTGGTGAATAAGCTTAACGATTTTGATGACGTTTGTTTTAGTCTATTTCCAAGCTCTACGATTACTGTACAATAGTTTTTATACTTCAGGTATACATATACGATAGGTAGGTATTAAATTAATGACTGATTAATTGATTATCTTATCATTTTGTATGATCAAATTAATGAGTTCATTTATGCAACAAATATTTCTTATTGATTTAATTCTCTTTGTAGATTTAGAAGCGAAAACGATTATGTTTATCTGAAAGCGATTGGTTGCAAGTTCCTTATTTGGTTGTACATAGCTGAAAACAGGCCTTTAATATTTTAATCGTCGTTAATAGACAAGACAATAAACCGAACTCAATACAATGTCTTAACATTCATTCAAGATAGCGCTTTTATTTGGCGATGAAAGGTTAGCAACGACATTAAACGTTCCACCAATCTTTGATCGCGTGTCTTCAATCGATTGTTCTGCCGTAAACTGGCCGGTGTTTGTGAGAGGGTTATACGTGTTTGGTTTGTCTGGAGCGCGTCGGGCCATATGTTTACGTTATAAATACAAACATGCGAGTGTAGGTGCGCCTGCGCACGATGAATGCCAGGATCCGCCCACCAACGAAACGCTTTCATCGATTTTTTCGTATATTTTTGTGACTTACCTATTATTATTATTGCGGATTGGGAACTATGCCATGGAGTGGGATATTTTTGTAATTCATATTTTAATATTTGCATGCCATTGTCCGGACTGAGTAGTAAGTACAGTACGTCTACTGTACGTCTAATGAAAAAATTCTAAGGCTGCTGTCCGAGAGTATTTTTTTTACAGAATTTTAAACCAAAATTTGTGTATATAAAAATACTTTTATTTTTATAAATTTAAGTAGGTAGGTACTAATTATGGATTGTGGACAGTTAATTATATAAAGACATGTAAATTGTATTGAACAATCAGACGAAGAGTTTATATCTTGTTTTGAATATAAATGTTCAAAGATCCCAATGCATAAATTAGTGGTTTGTATCGCAGACATCATGGCAGCTACGAGCGTGGCCTTTTAAGGCGGGAATTGGTATCTCGCTTAAGTACCTATATAAATTCAGGTACATAAAATATTTTATTGAGTCACCGATACCACATTTAGTGATATCCTTTAAACGTATTTCAATAAACACACAAATTAAATAATATCTTTCATAAGTGAAGGCATGTAATTAATGCTTACGTAATAGGATGTTGTACACCATCAGGATGCAATTACAAGTTTTAGAGGTATAAAATTATACAACGCTCAGTGATTTTGTCCCAGGCTTCTGCTACGTTGCCTTGCATCGACAATTTTCTTTCCATAATTCAATTTTCCACATCGCAAGTGGGTAAAATAGCTTCAATCGATTTGATGTGAAAATATTAAACGTACATTTTTAATAATGAAACGGATTTTATAGATGGATAGTTTTTACTTTTTAGAGTAAAAACGTCATTTTGCTCCAAATCTGAATAATATAATGTAAATATGTATACCTATTTGTAGCCATCAAATGATTTTTGCTACGGATTTGTCTTTTAAAGAATTCAATATTACTCTCTGTTACCTTAGCAAATTTAAAGAATAATATGATAACGCTGAATTTAACAATAATTGTATAGTTTGTACTTCTAGACAATAATTGGTAAGTGTAAGGAAACATTACCAATGTATTATGTAATGTTATATTTATGTTGCTGGACGAAAAGATTCGCTGGCGATCGGAACTGTGCCATTATCTCAGCTGCTGTTGTGACTTCTCATACAACACGCTCGTATGTTGTTATATTATACGTTCTCATAATATATCGCTTTGATGTAGTAATAAGTGATATCAGATAGCCAATGCATTAACGCTATTAATTAGGTACCCTTTATTATCTACCTAATAAGTAAGGTTAGACATTATGGTCACATTCCACAGCAATCAATCAGATAATATCCTAATGTATAACGACATAGAAAGGAAATTAATGATTCTAATGTAGCTTTATTTTGAATTCATAAATGTTTCAAAACACATGATTTAATTAATTTTTATTACCTTTTTGAAAGGGCTTGTAGTTTAAATCGGCGGAATTTTAATAGGAAATATGGACATTAAAGATAATAAGCAATGAAGTGAGGAACACCTACCAAAGATACCGACTTTATTACTAAACTCATTTAATATAATGGTTGTAAAATAACAGTAAAATCATATCAGATAAGAAGTATGAACGCAGTTTAGAACGCCTTATCAATTTCGAGATTTAAATGGAATGTATGTGGAAAGTTGAGTATAGTTAATGATTGTCTAGCAGCTGAAAATGACGACATCGATTAACCTATTTGATGATATTTTATGACCAATATTACGTTACTTAAATGTCCATTACTTATAACTTTTCATTTATTATAAAGTAATGATGTTAGAAAGGAAACATGACTACAGGTAGGAAATCCGCACTCACTTTCTATTGTCGACCATTCGGTATTAAATTTTATTGAATGTTTTATTTAGTTAATAAATGTTATTGTTTCCTTTTTTTAATATTTAAATAACCATCTTATTTTTATGGTTATAACTAACTGTAAAACGTTATTAGGCTATAAACATGACATTCCTAGTCTGCATTAGAGATTTCATCAATGCACGTAATATGTGACGTTGTTGTACTTATACGAAATGTTCAAAAAAAATATTACGCTCTAATTTTGTTTTATTATTATTTACTTTGGCCTTTTGGTACTCAGTGACCAATTTTACAATTGACTTTATTTATACTCGCCAATGCATAATTTTTTAAACTATGAAAACCCTAGGTATTGAAATGACTGTATACCATGTAATTTATACTAGGATTGCATATGAATTATAATTACGACTTTGTACGTCATTGCAATAGTAGTTACTGGTTACCTACATCTGCAGGTCGGTTAATCTTTAAGATAACGCTATAATATGAGTAACTAGTATAATTATAAAAAAAGGCAAATACAAGCATTCGCAATGATGCCAAATTAGAATAAAGTAAGATAGTACTTAAAGGAGAAGAAAAGTAAAGTAAGATAATACTAATCTCGAACTTTTTTAAAAGTAAAGGTTTGTTTGCTAATCTCTTATACTACTCGAACAGATCTGAAAGTTATGTCTCGAACAGGAAGTTTCAATCCTTCATTAAAATTAAGTAATTGTTATTAAGATTAATACAGTATAATTCATAAAAAAATCGGATACATTTACAATACATTACTCTTTTTTTTACAGTGTTATTAAAAGTACTTTTTGGGTATTGCAGGGTTCCTTGATGCGGTGACAAGATGGACGCGGCGGACAAGCGAATGTTGGATCGCGAGGCGCTCCGCAACATGATCCAACAGTGGAACGCCAACCGCCTCGATCTCTTCGAACTCAGCGAACCAAATGAGGTAATACTTAAGTGCCCTGATTTTAATAGAAATCGAAAATCTATAGATTGTTCGTAATGATAATATTAGTAGAGAATTCGCTATGATATTTTATATTTAAATAAAATGTCTAGTTTTTTTTATCGAATTTTCGATTTTATTAACTACACAATGTTTGAACATACCAGAGGTAGGTTTTTATTTTTGATCTATAGCTCATCAAAATATAAATGCAAATGCACCAAACATTTGGAGAATATCTTCATGTTATTACAATTATTGCTGCATTATGCTGGTATAAAATTAAAACCATAATAATATAGTTGTTACTTCAACTAGTATATAATTCTGGCTTTGGAACATTGTATTATGTGACTTAGCCAACCATATTTTGACCTCATCAATTCGTTGTGCCATCTTCATGACCTTCCTATTGTTTCAAATAGACAATATTGCTAGAGTACCAGCTGCTTTCAATGATTCATAATATATCCTGTTTCATCAAGTGACTCTCATTGTGTATCATGGATATCATAAATTACTCAATTTTTAATACCTACTTGAAATTATTTTAGCATATTGCCCAATATTACTAATAATGCATGCATACTGCCCTCAATAATGTTATTTTCATCCATTAATCAATATTCAAACATCGTAGCGTAGGAGTGCTTACACGTTGTTCTGGATCAAATAATATGGTTCATGGACAAGAAATGCATTTTTGCGATTGTGAATTTTGCAATTTAGTTATTATATCGGTCGAAAAGTATAGCAATCGTGAACATTTACAAATAACCTAATTGATAATCTTACTGGGTCTATATTACAAGCCTTAAACTGTTTACATAATTTAAACATGTCTGCTATATTATACTAAAATTGAGATTAAAGTAATTATTTCGCAATACTTATATGTAAGAATAAAAATGAACGCATTGTATTTAAAATGAGTCAGGTAACGCTCCCTAGTCAACAATTCGTAAAGATAAAGGCTTATCTACAAGATGAAGATAGAGATAGCAAATACATAATGTTTACTACTGTTTAAAATTCTTTTGTTTATTTTTACACAATTATGAATCGTTGCGTACAAATAGAGATGATGAATTTGATGATTCATATAGCATTTCAATTGTTTTATAATTGTAAAATTTGCATTTGAAATGGTTGGTTTAGAGAAAATATTCAAATAAATAATGAAAGAAAACACGATTTCAATTTGATCCAAGTACGTTCCGTTCAATTTCAGCAATGATAGGAAATGCAATCGACACTAATTGCTTGCTTTTAGTATTTACTTAGAGCTTTTATTCACGCGATAGTAGAATTAAAGCGACTTATTAATCTCAAACTTCTATTAGCATAATATACTACCCGTATTGTTGTGTTATGTATTATGTGTTAAAGTAATTTGTTTATTATGTTTTACAGAATCTGGAGTTTCACGGTGTTATGCGTTTCTACTTCCAAGATTCGGGTCAGAAGATAGCAACAAAATGCATTCGAGTGGCGTCAGATGCTACAGTCAGCGATGTCATAGGTAAGCTTTATTGGCTGAGCTACTAATAATGTAGCTTGATGTATATAAAATAGCTGTTGTATTAATGTATTGAGCAAATATTATTAGTAGCTAACAGGTAATGTGTGGTTGTTTGATTCTAAATTAACCTAAACCATACAAAATAATTCTACTTCCCAACACCTGTGTAGTTAATCTATAGATAGATAGATAAAACATTTATTCTCAGAAGTAAGGTACACAACACACAATTACAGAGAAAGAGATACACAAGAAACACATTTATAAGAAAAGATAATCTTAATATATATAAATTACGTGTCACAGTGCTTGTCCGCGATGGACTTCTAAACCACTTAACCGATTTTAACCAAATTTAACACACCGTGGGCAAGTTGATCCAACTTGAAAGATAGGATAGTAGTCCACGCGTGCGAAGCCGCGGGCGGAAAGCTAGTGAAACATAAACAAATTAAGAACTAGCTGGAATACGATTACTATATGTGCGACGGGTAACTTTATGTAGTTGTATATAGACCAGTGTGACGTTAAAAGTACCCAACACTAATAACATGAAATTTTAAATTTGCAGAAACCCTGATAGAGAAATTCCGTCCGGACATGCGCATGCTGTCGCTGGGCTCGTACTCGCTGTGGGAGACGCACGGGCCCGACGATGAGCGCAAGCTGGAGCCGCACGAGAAGCCGCTGTTGGTGCAGCTGAACTGGCACGCGGATGACCGCGAGGGACGCTTCCTGCTCAAGTGCTCTACAGGCAACGAGGTGAGTTCAGACAGTTGGGCTGCAAGGCGAGCGCTGATAGAACCGCACGAGAAGCCGCTGTTGGTTCAGCTGAATTGGCACGCGGATGACCGCGAAGGGCGTTTCCTGCTCAAGTGCTTTACAGGCAATGAGGTGAGTTCGAGGGTTGGGCTGGAAGGCGAGCGCTGGTTGAGCCGCACGAAAAAGCTGTTGGTTCAGCTGAATTGGCACGCGGATGACCGCGAAGGGCGTTTCCTGCTCAAGTGCTTTACAGGCAATGAGGTGAGTTCAGACAGATGGGCTGCAAGGCGAGCGCTAATACAGCCGCACGAGAAGCCTCTATTGGTTCAGCTGAACTGGCATGTGGATGACCGCGAAGGGAGCTTCCTGATTAGTGTTCTACGGGTAATGAGGTGAGTAGTCACACCACTGCCAGAACAGAGCATGCCTCTCTGTTCTTTGCTCTGTTCCCTTTTATTAATACAACATTGCCTTTCTGTACTTACGAGATTTTTTAAATACCCTAGTAACTGGTTCCGAACCTAAGCTGGACTGACTTGAAAAATTCTTTTACCATTGGTATCCTACAATATCCCTGATGAATTTTACCACATTACACTACGGGAGCCTCTCGCAACAGGTAGTATTTATAATAATTATAATAAGAACTTTAAGATTATTAAAATTATTATAAATACTATTATTAATCCCTTATAGAAAAGTGCCAGCACCCTGGAGGTCCATAGGTTCCCCGACCGACAACTAAACCTTTAAATACATCCCATCTCTCTTTCCCTATTCCCCTTTTTCTTACAGAATGCAATGCATCGGTCCCAACATTGTTGTGGTTGTTGTCCTTAAAAAACTCCATACTTACTTATATGCATTTCATATACGTCAAATTTATTTATTTAACTATATTAACATTATAAATATTTCTTATCTTCCTGCATTGTATATGACTCTAATTAACTAATTATAATATTTTAATTCTTACAGATGCCCTTATCTGCTGTGAATGAAAAGGGCGACCAAAACTTTAAGCGGAAACTTTCGAAACGGGAAAAGAAAGAGTTGAAGAAAAAAGAAAAATTGTCCAGATTAAAATCTGACACTAACGATGAAAACCGTCCAGTAGCTGAGAAACTGTATACAGGTATGTTTATCTATCCCATGTTATTGAATCTAATTAACATTAATTTGGAAAAACTATTGCGCCAAATTTTAAAGGAATTCTGTGTGTTCATTTTTATACTACTTTTGAAGTGATGGATTAACAAACATAAAAACATTGACATTCACTTTCACCTTCATTAATTAAGTCATTTTAATAGCATCTGCTTTACAAGAAATTGACAGATTGTAAAATACATACAAATGTTATCCAAATTTTGACTTTCAATTATTATTTTTTCATTTTGTAGTAATAAGCCCCTTAAGTCTAAGAATATATTACTTATTAATCTTCCTAGAGACTAGGCGACTGACAGCTAAAATTAATTTAAATTAAAATTATTGTACGAATAAGACCTCTTTGAGTTGAGTCGATAGGAGGCATTCCGAGTAAATTATTTTGAAACTACTGTATTTTTTCAATGTATATAAATTTATTAATTTAGCCTCTTGTTACTACTAATACCCACGAAATTCAAATGCGTGTCTAATTTTTAATGAAATTATGTAACTTTTCCTAGAATTACCTGAAACATCATTTACACGGAGTATCAGTAACCCCGAAGCGGTGATGCGCCGGCGAAGACAACAAAAACTTGAACGGAAGTTGCAACAATTTCGTTCCAAGGACGGAGGACCAGACACAGGTAATTATTCTTAAATTTGTTACTCTTGTGTAGTGTAGTCACGCTAGCTGTAGTGTTCGAAATGTCAGGTCAAATCAAAATGTAATTATGTTTGTAGCTTATATTAAACAATAGTTTGTGCTTTTCCTCATTTACCATAGTATGACTTAAACTTGAGAATAGAAGTAGATTTTGACCCGACACATTTTATAAAATAAATCACAAAATTATACATTTTTTTCAATGATGACGGAATGAGTCACTGTAACCAATGGTAGTAAATTGTGGTGTGTGCTTATACCCATATCAGCCTGATATTTTAGTTTAGGGATATGTCAATGAAAGTGTTTCGATGTTCCATTTTTTCTCCTACTTAAGCGCTTTTTGTACAATAATCATACTAATATTATAGATAGGAAATATTTTTCGTTAGTTTGTTTGTTTAAATTGAATAGGCTCGAGAAACTACTAAACCCATTTGAATGAAATTTTGTACAGAAATTAGTTTTATCTCGAAAATGCTACGTGGAGCTCAGCGAATGTTTAATGATTATCTTTATCCGCCATATCTTCACTACAATTGAGTTTTATTTGTAAACAATACAATATTTTATATTGTTGTTCAGGTGGCACGCTCAAAATGTGTACAGTATATTTTTTTTCATTTCATACTTTCGTTCAGGTGGCACGCTCAAGATCTACGGGTCGTCTTTATGCCCGTCGGTGCCGTACAAGACGCTGCTGCTGTCGGTGGGCGACTGCGCCGCCAGCATCGTGCGCGAGATGCTCGACAAGTACGGCCTCTCGCGACACGACCCGCTGCACTACTGCATTGTGCAAGTACGTGAAACACAATTTTTTTACACATTAAATTTCACGAAAATACACAACACATAGAAAGACAAACAGCTAAAACAAACTTCACCATAAAGAAAAAGAAAATCATATGCGCTGAGTTGAAATTTGACTAATGAATATTAGGTGAGCATAGCTCATCATCAAGGGCACGAAGATGCTGCTACCTTTCATGAAATCAAATAGTTTTTACTTACGAATTTAAAACGATAAAATGTATAATCAACAAAATCTACAAATATCTACTATAGAAAACCTCTGTTAATATCATAATTTCATAATTATGTTCAATATTTGTAAATAAACAGCAACAATTTTTATGATATTTCATTATTTATATTGAATATTCATATTTTATGAAATAAGATTTCAATATAATAAGGCTTCATTACAATAGGCATGGAACAGTACATATATGCACCGAAAATAAAATATCTTTTCACTTTTGTATTACAATGTTTTCCAAATCGCTTGCTTCGTGTAAATATTAACGTGCTGATGTTATAACGAAGTTACTTTTTATACTTACGATTTCATATTTACTTTATTATTCAGAAATACGAGTTGTACAATTTTTATCCAATAATGTATAAATAGGTTCAATAGGTTCAAATTTCGACGACCCGGTTGGCGCAGTGGTTCAGCAATGGCCTATTGCGCCGCAGGGTGTGGGTTCGATCCCCACGAGTAGAAAATTATGATGTGATGAACATTGTAATTTTCTACTGTCTGGGTGTTAATTTATCTATAGTATGTATGTATTTACAAAAAAAAAGTATGTTTAAGTATGTCTATCAGTTATCTAGTATCCATAGTACAAGCTTTGCTTAGTTTGGGACTAGATGGCGTTGTGTTAAATGTCCAGGAATATTAATAATAACATGATTAAGTATTATTGAAAAATAAAAACAATAAATCTTTTTCACACCAATAATAGACAAAGACGTTAAAAAGTAGTCTTGTAGTTGCTCATTTATCTTATTTAGATAAACATTCAATTTGATGACTTAAGCCCGACGATGCAAAACCATAGACGATGCGAAACGATGGAAAACCATAGTATAACAGATACGAATCGTTTTCATTAACGAGCGGTTATAATCAACGAATCGGCAACTTTTGGTAGTTATGACTTACGGCTTGCAGGATATTGTACTGTCTGTAAGTAAAACGTTTTATTTTTATAAGAACTGGGCATTAAAATAGAGCTGCAAAAAAGTGTTAATGTTTCCGTAAATATAATGGATGGCAATATTACCATCCATTAAATCAAATTGTAGTAATAATTACTTTTACCGATACCAAAAGGCATAAGATCTTTGAGTCGTTAAAAAAATAGCTGTATATTGTAATGTGTACGTGTAACGTCTTTTAGGTTTGGAGTCGAATTATGATTAATTGTTTGAATGGATTTTAATAAAAAAAACAGATAACAGCCAATCTACATTTTTTACAATGGGTAAAAACTGAAAATTACCGCCCGCGTCCCACCCGCGTCTCGCTCGCTAACACCATCTTCATCGTATCAGCAAAAAAAACGAAATGATTGTGCATTTCTTTCCAAGATAAATTTGCATCTTAGCAAAATAAAAAACAAAGATTCGTCTGCAAAAAAATTACCACCATTTTTTTCATTTCACAATTTAGTCAGAGTAAAAAAGGAGCGGTTCTACATTCTCTCATCACTTTTCAGTTTGAATATAACGCCTTCAAACTCAAGCCGCCCAGATTCGGACCCTCCCCCCTTCCATAAATCTGGCCCTGGCCTGGTTATTACCTTGATTAAGCGATACCTTTTATTGATCTATATACCCCGAATTTATAGCGATGCCGCGGTGTAGATAATATTGAAATAATGAATGAAGTCGGTAGTAATGGATGAATATTTTGTA
>LQNK01002493.1:0-10466 GCA_001586405.1 Phoebis sennae | reverse complement strand
ATTTACAAAAAAAAAGTATGTTTAAGTATGTCTATCAGTTATCTAGCTTCCATAGTACAAGCTTTGCTTAGTTTGGGACTAGATGGCGTTGTGTTAAATGTCCAGGAATATTTATTTTATTTATTTTTATTAGTAGCTAACAGGTAATATGTGGTTGTTTGATTCTAAATTAACTTAAACCATACAAAATAATCCTACTTCCCAACACCTGTGTAGTTAATCTATAGATAGATAGATAAAACACTTATTCTCAGAAGTAAGGTACACAACACACAATTACAGAGAAAGAGACACACAAGAAACACATTTATAAGAAAAGATAATCTTAATATATATAAATTACGTGTTACAGTGTTTGTCCGCGATGGACTTCTAAACCACTTAACCGATTTTAACCAAATTTAACACACCGTGTGCAAGTTGATCCAACTTGAAAGATAGGATAGTAGTCCACGCGTGCGAAGCCGCGGGCGGAAAGCTAGTGAAACATAAACAAATTAAGAACTAGCTGGAATACGATTACTATATGTTCGACGGGAAACTTTATGTAGTTGTATATAGACCAGTATGACGTTAAAAGTACCCGACACTAATAACATAAAACTGTTGATTTGCAGAAACCCTGATAGAGAAATTCCGTCCAGACATGCGCATGCTGTCGCTGGGCTCGTACTCGCTGTGGGAGACGCACGGGCCCGACGACGAGCGCAAGCTGGAGCCGCACGAGAAGCCGCTGTTGGTTCAGCTGAACTGGCACGCGGATGACCGCGAGGGGCGCTTCCTGCTCAAGTGCTCTACAGGCAATGAGGTGAGTTCGAGGGTTGGGCTGGAAGGCGAGCGCTGGTCGAGCCGCACGAGAAGCCGCTGTTGGTTCAGCTGAATTGGCACGCGGATGATCGAGAGGGACGCTTCCTGCTCAAGTGCTCTATGGGCAATGAGATGAGTACTCACACTACTGCTAGAACAGAGCATGCCTATCTGTTCATCCCTATTATTTACACAACATTGCTTTTCTGTGCTTACGAGATTTTTTAAATACCCTTATAACTGGTTACAAAACTAAGCTGGACTAACTTGAAAAATTCTTTTACCATTGGTATCCTACAATATCCCTGATGAATTTTACCACATTACCCTACGGGAGCCTTGTGAAACATCTAGTATTTATAAGAATTATAATAAGAACTTAAAGATAGTTAATCCCTTATAAAAGAGTGCTGAAGCAAGGCGGCACAAATGGAGCCAAGCTCGCACCGTGAAAAGTGTGTGAGGGCCAGCGCCCTGTAGACCTTTAAATCCATCCCAATTCTCATTCCCTATACCCTATTACTTACAGAATGCAATGCATCGGTCACAACATTGTTGTTGTTGTAAAAAATTCCATACTTATATTGTAAACCCTAATATGCAATACATTTTATATGAGTAAATTTTTTTTATTTAACTCTTTCTCATTTAGTAAGGTGTACGCGTTAAGAAAAACACTTTAATAATTATTTATTAATATTAACAATATTTATATAATATATAATAGAGTTCAAAGCTGTATTATATATCATAGGGTTCAAAGCTGTATTTTTGTGTATGTTATATGTATTTTTTTGGAACAAATAAACGTTTTATTATTTTATTTTATTTCCTATCTTCCTGCTTCGTATATAACTTCAATTAACTAATTATAATATTTTAATTCTTACAGATGCCTTTATCTGCTGTGAATGAAAAGGGCGACCAAAACTTCAAGCGGAAACTGTCGAAACGGGAAAAGAAAGAGTTGAAGAAAAAAGAAAAATTGTCTAGATTGAAATCTGACACTAACGATGAAAACCGTCCAGTAGCTGAGAAACTGTATACAGGTATGTTTATCTATCCCCTGTTATTGAATCTAATTAACATTAATTTGGAAAAACTATTGCGCCAAATTTTAAAGGAATTCTGTGTGTTCATTTTTATACTACTTTTGAAGTGATGGATTAACAAACATAAAAACATTGACATTCACTTTCACCTTCATTAATTAAGTCATTTTAATAGCATCTGCTTTACAACAAATTGACAGATTGTAAAATACATACAAATGTGATCCAAATTATGATTTTCAATTATTGTATTTCATATTGTAGTAAGCCCTTAATTCTAAGAAAAGATTACTTATTAATCTTTCTAGAGACTAGGCGACTGACAGCTAAAATTAAATTAAATTAAAATTATTGTACGAATTAGGTTTCTTCGAGATGATAGATGGCATTGCAATTAAATTATTTTTAAATTTTGCTTTAATGTTACAGCATATATTGTAAATTTATTTATTTATCTTCTTGTTACTACTAATACTTACGTAATTCAAATGCTTGTCTAATTTTTCAATGAATTTATGTAACTTTTCCTAGAATTACCTGAAACATCATTTACACGGAGTATCAGTAATCCCGAAGCGGTGATGCGCCGGCGAAGACAACAGAAACTTGAACGGAAGTTGCAACAATTTCGTTCCAAGGATGGAGGACCAGACACAGGTAATTATTCTTAATTTTGTTACTCTTGTGTAGTGTAGTCACGCTAGCTGTAGTGTTCGAAACGTCAGGTTAAATCAAAATGTAATTATGTTTGTAGCTTATATTAAAGAATAGTTTGTGCTCTTCTTCATTTACCATAGTATGACGTAAGCTTGAAAATGAAAGAAGATTTTGAACTGACACATTTTATAAAATAAGTCACAAAATTATACATTTTTTGGTCAATGATGACGGAATGAGTCACTATGACCACTGGTAGTAAATTGTGGTGTGTGCTTATATATCCCATATCAGCCTGATATTTTAGTTTAAGGATATATGAAAGTGTTTCGATGTTCCATTTTTTCTCTTACTCAAGCACTTTTTGTACAATAATCAGACTTATATTATGAAGAGGAAAGATTTATTTTTTTGTTAGATAGTTTCTTTAAATTGAATAGGCTAGAGAAACTACTAAACCCATTTGAATGAAATTTTGTACAGAAATTAGTTTTATCCCGAAAATCCTACGCGGAGTTCAGCTAGTGCTCAATAATTATGTTTATCCTCCCTATGTAATTGTTCACTACAGTTGAGTTTTATTTGTATACAATATAATATTTTATTTTGTTGTTCGGGTAGCACGCTCAAAATCTACGGGTCGTCAATGTGTACAATACATTTTTTCATTTCATACTTTTGTTATGACTGCTCGGTTGGCGCAGTGGATACGTCAGTGTCTATTGCGCCGGAGGGTGTGGGTTCGATTCCCACGGGTAGAAAATTATGATGTGATGAACATTGTAATTTTCTACTGTCTGGGTGTTAATATCTATAGTATGTATGTATTTACAAATAAAAAAAGTATGTCTATCAGTTATCTAGGTTCCATAGTACAAGCGTTGCTTAGTTTGGTACTAGATGGCGTTGTGTAAAATGTCCGAGAATTTATTTATTATTTATTTATTTGTTCAGGTGGCACGCTCAAGATCTACGGGTCGTCGCTGTGCCCGTCGGTGCCGTACAAGACGCTGCTGCTGTCGGTGGGCGACTGCGCCGCCAGCATCGTGCGCGAGATGCTCGACAAGTACGGCCTCTCGCGACACGACCCGCTGCACTACTGCATCGTGCAAGTACGTGAAACACATTTTTATTCACATTAAATTACACGCAAACACAGTATATATAGCAATATTTATTATACATAGTGGGCAATTGTGCAAGCTCTATAACAAACAGCTAAAACAAACTTCACCATAAAGAAAAATAAAATCATATACGCTGAGTTGAAATTTGACTAATGAATATTAGGTGAGCATAGCTTCAAGGAGAGTCATCAAGGGCACGAAGATGCTGCTACTTTTCAAGAAATCGAGTAGTATTTATTAGTTACTCACGAATTTAAAACGATAAAATGTATAATCAACAAAATCTACAAATATCTACTATAGAAAACCTCTGTTAATATCATAATTTCATAATTATGTTCAATATTTGTAAATAAACAGCAACAATTTTTATGATATTTCATTATTTTTATTGAATATTCATATTTTATGAAATAAGATTTCAATATAATAAGACTTCATTACAATAGGGATGGAACGGTACATATATGCAACCAAAAGAAAATATCTTTTTACTTTTGTATCACAATGTTTTCCAAGTCGCTTGCTTCGTGTAAATATTAACGTACTGATATTATAACGAAGTTACTTTTTATACGTACGATTTGACACTTACTTTACTTATCAGAAATAAGAGTTGTACAATTTTATCCATGAATGTATAAATAGGTTCAATATCAAGTATTGTTAAAAAAAAATCGATTAATCTATTACACACCAATAATAAAGACGCCAAAAAGGATAAGTTGCTCATTTATCTTATTTAGATAACCATTCAATTTGATGACTGAAGCCCGGTCTATTTAAACGATGGGACACCATAGTATAACAGATACGAATCGTTTTCATTAACGAGCGGTTATACTCAACGAACCTGCACCAACTTTTGGTAGTTACGACTTACGGCTTGCAGGATATTGTACTGTCTGTAAGTAAAACGACTCGTTTTATTTTTATAAGAACTGGGCATTAAAATAGAGCTGCAAAAAAGTAGGTAAAGTGTTAATGTTGCCATAAATATAATGGATGGTAATATTACCATCCATTAAATTAAATTGTAGTAATAATTACTTTTACCGATACCAAAAGGCATAAGATCTTTGAGTCGTTAAAAAAATAGCTGTGTATAGTAATGTGTACGTGTAACGTGTACGTGTAACGTCTTTTCGGTTTGGAGTCGAATTATGATTATCAGCCTTACTTATAAAAAATGCTTGATTTGTTGCTTAACTACCTCTTAATTGAGTAACTCTCAACGTCCTAAACAACGATTAAAAAATTCTTACTTATAAACGCGTCTCAGCGCTCTCTCAAGTAAGTAACGTCAAATTTAATTATTCTAGCAACATTCAGAAAATTTTGTAAAATAATGTCGAAAATGAATGATCATGGAGGTTTTATGTAGTTATTTATGGTGGTTATTTGTAAGTATGACGTTTCATTGACGGAAAATCTTCAAATACTTGTCAGTTTATATTATTTATCTTATAAATATAAATTATATAAAAAGGAATTCAATCTATACATATAATAAAAGAGTAACCGAACCATTTCTGTACATTGAATATTTTTCAAAAAGAGTAATTGGTATGCAATATGTATGTTCTATAGATACCAAAACCATGGTTAAAAAATTTTTTTTCTGTTTGTCTGTTTGTCTGTTTGTCTGTTTGTCTGTTTATCTGTTTGTATGTTCGTCAATCACGCAATAACCACTGGACCGATTTTGATTGAATTTTACATGTTGATAGACCATGATTAGGTGCAACTTATAGGCTACATTTTATTTGAAAAAAATATTTTAGGGGTGGCTTTCCATACATGTACACGGAGGGTAAAAAAATAAATTCGCGAGTACATCATTTTATGAGGTGTCATTAGATAGGTCTTTAAAAATGAAATAGAGGTTTCTGAATGCGTTTTTTGCTAACATACATATTTTTTGAGATATACTCTTCTAAAGTCGTGAAAATGTCATACCACGTGACAATGAGAGATTTTGGTTCAGTTGCGGACATACCTTTTATACTCTAAACGTATGGATTAAGACGTTAAAACACTCAATAAATTCTCAAAAACTTTAAAAAAATGACTAACTCTCCGCCCGTGGCTTGCCTCGCGTGGGCTACAATTTTATGTTTTTTGAAGAGGCGCGCGCACTGTGAGATTTTGGTCAAACCTATTTCCATAGAAAATAATAAAAAAACTAGGTAATAAATAGTCATGCACATATATCAGGGGTCCTGTGGCTGTAATTTTTTAAACTTTTGTTGTGCGCCTCTAAAAAATACAGAAATTAGTAGCCCACGCGTGCGAAGCCGCGGGCGGAAAGCTATAACCAATAAAACATTAACGTTCAATACATTGGAGTGAGGAGGAAGTGAAAAATCAAATAACTGTGATGCCCATGAGCACCAACTGTTCTTACTGACAAAAAAACAGCAGGGAAATAATAACAATAGACTCATGATATCAGGATACAAAAGGAGAGGGAGATTAATAAAAAAGGCACTATGCGATTGGAAGAGGAGTACTACAAAATCAAAAATTTTAAATTTAAATTTAAAAATAAAGAGTTAAATATGCATAATATTTTATTAGTACCATGATCAAATTTGTCTTGTTTATAATTTTCATAAATACCTTGATCAAATTAGTCCGCTGAATATAGTATGCCCAAATTATTCAGCATGAAACAAGCAGGTATTATGGTCTTGATAAAATGATAGAAGCCTCGCATTATTGTATAAAAATTGCTTTGCTTCCAGACACGACGAATTTATTTATTTTTTGACGCCGGCGTATTCTGAATGCACCTTTTTTGCACACATACTTAAATCGAAGAATCAGCAAGTAAATTATCGTAGCCCATTTTTATTGTTATTCAAATAAATAAAAAAACACCAATTTCGACATACTCTTTCGTACGTCAAAGCGTCAAATATGATCAGCTGATTGATAAAACATCCGCCATATTGTCGATCAACGGGCTTAAAACAGGGTTGGACGTCTCTTAAATTTTGACATTATTTAACAGTTGCTTAATCACCTCTCTACGCTGAATTGGGTTTATAAGTGAAAAAAACCTTAAACAACACCTAACTGGGTATCTCAAAATTGAGAGACGTTTATAAGTAAGGCTGTAAATGTTTTGACATTTGCGAGTCAACTATTGAATGGATTTTAATAAAATAACATATACAGATAACAGCCACGGATCTACATTTTTTACAATGGGTAAAATGGCCTGTATTCCCATCCCATTCCTCTCCTATCCTATTCTAACTCCTGCCCAAACTTCCTATTATTAATCCTCTCCTTATTCCCTTCCCTTCCTCCAAGCCGGCAAGGCATCTGCGACACTTCGTCGTAGATGTTCATGGGCTGCGGTCAGTCACTTACCATTAGGTGAACCGCATGCTCCGCTTGCCTGCTATAGCCTAAAAAAAACTCTGAAAATAACCGCCCGCCTCCCGCCCGCTAACACCATCATCATCGTATCAGTAAAAACAACGAAATGATTGTGCATTTCTTTCCAAGAGAAATTTGCATCACAGCAAAATAAAAAACAAAGATCCGTCTACAAAAAAATTACCACCATTTTTTTCACTTCTCAATTTATTCAGAGTAAAAAAGGAGTGGTTCTGCATTCTCCCACTACTTTTCAATTTGAATATAAAGCATTCAAACTCAAGCCGCCCAGACTCGCACGCTTCCCCCTTCCATAAATCTGGCCCTGGCTATTAGCTTGATTAAGTGATACCTTTTATTGATCTATATACCCCGAATTTATAGCGATGCCGCGGTGTAGATAATATTGAAATAATGAATGAAGTCGGTAGTAATGGATGAATATTTTGTATGTAAGGTGGATACAGCAGACAACTCGGAGTACATCCTGGAGGACGACGAGTGCCCGCTCGCGATCGTCATGACGCACCCGCACCGCAGTGAGTAACGTATTCATTTTGTATTTGTACTACATATATTTTATTGTCAACATCCCTTTTTTTGCTTACTAAAGTCAGACATATATCTTTTTTACACTTACTTTGATTTCAATATCCTATCGACAGATAGCCTTTGCTATGACTTTCGTCTATCTTACGTCATATAATCTGAGAGAACTATCTATAATCTTTAATGCATTATTGAAAACGGCCGTAAGTCGAGGGACGTATTCAAACAAACGTTACACCTGAACACGCTCCTTGAAGGCGTCCCTCAACTAGAAAAAATTACCCTGTACAAACTATCTGAGAATGAATTGAAAATATCACTTCTGTTAAGCTTCGTGGTAAAGATTTTTTTTTTATTTTTCTCATTCCAAATATCCACCTTTATATTAAAAGTGTGCAAAGTATTCTCATTTTGATTGAGTTATCAATAAAATATATTTTTAGGAACGTATTAGTTTGTCGAAATATCGTACAACGAAAAATGATGTGTTATATTCGAACATCACACATGCATCACATAAGGGTTCGTTCATTTAAATTTCACTCTAGTCAATAAAATTAGGCAGTAAATGTAATTGAAAATGTTTTACGTCACGGCTTACAGCTTGTTCAATTAACATAAATTAAGTTTCCTAAAGGAGGTACAAAGTATGAACATAGGATTGGCCTTCACCACCTCTCGCGTCTTAATGAACATCAATCGCCCCTTCAGTTAATGACCTAGTACGCAGATTTCACAGCTTTTAATTTATTTCAAATATATTTACGTAAAACCACGACCTTGTTAATTTGTTTAATGTAATTAAGTGAGCGCGGTGTTTGATCGCATTATTTGTAAGCCGTTGATTGGTTCCGTGGAATCTTTAAAAATTGTCAGATTTTTCATAACATCGAAAACTAAAGAAATACTACTAAATTTTATTATACATATTAGCTACTAGTTCCATTGTTGTTTTTGTTTTAAAAAAATGTTTTCATCATTAACATAATTCACTTACAAAATAGTCGATACCAATTCCTTACTTTTTTTTTAATTTTATAAATGTGTTTTTGTACATGCTGTTAAAATAAGACATTTTGAAAAAAATATGAACCATTTGTAATATCACTTTTTGAGCGCAATTAAAGTAATACTATGTGATGAAAACTTTCATGAATTTAGTTTAGTTAGATTATTATCGTCGTTGTTAGATTACATTTATCAAATAATGTCTTTTCTCAAATCATTTGTTTAAACAATTATAAAAAAATAAGCACAAAAAATGTTCGGTAAACATTGAAATTTATTGTCTATAAAATATCATCGACTATTTAAATTCATTCACTGTTGCTATAGTTATGTTTCCCTAGGCACGACACAAGTCCATTTTAAAACAACGTAAGCATTATTTAAATTTTAATTCCCGTGTGGCAGATAATTCTTTCATTCTGCTGAAACATGCTAGTGCATGGAAGTGACAGATCGTATTACGAGTAACTTCCAGAGGGCATATAAACTTCCGCAAGAACTCAGAGTCAGAAAATTCACCTGCATATGGGGACATAAGTGAAATTGCGGTATGAAATGTTTCAATCATTTGAAAAATGACTTAGATTCATAGATTTAAAAATTCCATATAAATATATATTTTGAATGAATAAGCAACAATGTGTTAGTTATTTAATTATAATACGTTGAGAACTTATTACAAGGAAAATATTTAAAAAATATTTGGAAAATTATAGGCTAGTTTGCACGTGTTTTTATTTTTACAGGTGGATAGATACACGCGTATAGTTCAACCTAATTCACCTTAACATCGAATTCATGTTTTATTGATTTTATTTCATTCCTATGGGAGCGCGACGTCGCTTCCCTTTTGAAGAGCAATATAAATGTCATTTGTCAGTTATCTACACTAATATTATAAAGAGGAATATGTACTTAGTTTGTTTGTTTGGCTGTTTGGCTGTAATCAATAGGCTCAAAAACTACTGGACCGATTTAAAAAATTCTTGCATTATTCGAAGGCTACATTATCCATGAGTAACATAGGCTATTTTATAGGCTATATTCGTATATTATAACATTATTCTACCAGAGCGAAGCCGCGCGGATCAGCTAGTTGAAAATATTTATTATATGAATGTCTTTCATATTGAAGAACTACAATGCATTTAGAAAGTTCTTTTCATTAAATAATTTATATTTTGTATTGTTACCTCTTGATGGAACTGCATCTTGATTGATTAGTATATTAATTAAACACTTCACTAGTTCCACATTCGTTTATTTTATACACTTTATTGATTATTTATTATAAACTAGACCGGTTTCGAACACCATCTTCAGTAATTTAACAAATAATTATGCGTCACAATAATATCATAACATGGGGGTACATAGTAAACTTAGTCTACAGAGTAACTTTGGTCAGAGAATTCATAGGTATTAAATTAAATTATATCCATAAAATTAAAAAAATATTTAAGTATAATTATTTTTTGCCTTTTAATTACAAGTCAAATTATATAAATTATTTTGTCATTATTAATTGGTACTTTAAAAATACACTCGCGAGCACACGAATCGACTCACCCATAAAAATATGCAAAAAGCGTGTTTTTATTACAATAATTAAAAAAAAGGATATAAAGTGTATATTTTTATTAAAGCTTTTATCTTTAAATTAACGCATTTATTATTTTAATCTAATCACCACTTTTGAAAATATCATGGTATGAACGTAAGTGCGTAAAATTTACTCCTTGCAGTACTAAGGGGTTTCGATATGAAAACCCATTTAAAAGTCCCCGTAAGCAACGCACGCTTTCCAGTTGTTTCTCTGAAGTTGACCTGAACAAATTTTTACAACATACGATTGGCAATTCAGCGTCACCATGGG
>LQNK01002492.1:25260-40316 GCA_001586405.1 Phoebis sennae | reverse complement strand
AATACATTTGAAGCTTGTGGTGTAGAGATACCCTCTAAAAAATTAATTATTATTTGTATTTATCGCACGCCATTATCCGACCCATATATATTTTTAAATAAGCTTGAAAGTCTTTTACATGACATTTATTTAAAATGTAACCAAAATTGTGGAATAATAATAGCTGGCGACTTTAATATAAATACATTGAAAAAGGGAAAAGTTGCCGATGATTTTAAATATTTAACGCAAAATTTTAATTTAGTAATACATATTAATGTTCCCGCTCGTAAAACCACTTGTATAGATCATATTTTAAGTAATTTATCTAACGCACCGTTTATTTGTATTAAAACTAAGAGAATGGCTCCTAATTAAATGTTTTTACAGTGTTAAAGAATTTTTGGAATATAAAATGTAATTTTGTAAAATAAATGTTATAATTTTGTATGATTATTATGGTGTAAATGTATTTTTGACAATTGGATTATATAATATGTGACGTAATTTAGGACAAATTTATTTTGCATGCTGTGACTGTTACAGCGAAACATGTTGAACAATTTTTTGTAAGACCTTTCATACCATGTATTCGAGCAAATAAAGATTTTGAATTTGAATTTGAATTTGAATAAAGAATATTCATTCAATTAACAGCCCCGAGTCTGGATGGACAGGCTGAGTGGGCTTCCCATTCACGTCACGTCACGTCTGGTCACGTCACGTCACGTCACTGACATTCAAACTTACCAATCAAAAAAGCTCTTGAACAAGTATCCAAAAACGTTCTTCATCCGTTGCCACGTGTTCATTGGCATCTTCATCATACTTAAGTGCATTGGCACGACCGGCAATGAACGGATCGTGTCCACTAGGTATTCCAAACTTGAATCAACGACAGTACCAGAAAGCAGGATCCAAGGAGCTTGGAGGACCGCTGCGAAACTGAAAAAAAATATTATTAGTAATATTTCTTTATAGTTATTTCAACCATTAAATGCATTAGATATTTCATCGTAGAAGTAATAGTTATTTCATGTTGCAACGAGTTTGTTATCTCTACTTTCAAATGTCACTTGTCAATTGTCAAAGTTCAATATAAAAGATAGCTGCATTCAGTGGGGTGAGCACGAAAAACCTGCGGTAATGTAATCGTAATGTGTTCGAGAGAAATTTGTATGAGATTTGAAAAGCGCCCCTACCGTGCGTAAAAAGAACTAAATTTGATAGCACGGACCATTCTAATGACTTTCGTATGGTATTCGTATCGTCACAGTCGAAAGTTGATAGCACGAACATTGTTTTTGACGTACATTAATGTAAATGTCGAAGGCTGGCTATCGAATTTTATTCACTTAAAATTAGTCGGTGAGAAAAGTTTCGTAACATATTAAATTATAGTTTTTAAGTATTTAATGTATGATAGTAATTAGTTTGTGTTATTTTTGCAATTCCTCTTTCTTTTTAGAATATTCTTACTAAGTTATTTAAAGGATAAACTAATTATTCACAATGCAAAACCGCCGCTATACGAACATGCACTTTTGTGTTATTTTTTTTTTCAAATTACTATTAAAACATGTGTTCACTTAAAACATTTTTTTTTCGCAATTTAACTTGAAAATAAAGGATCTTTGGAATAAACAAATTCAAAATACCAATTATTAGAAGTAAATACTCGTCATTTTTTAAATTATTTTTTATTATATCACAAAATAAAAATAAATTAATTGTGGCACACTTTCTTTTCAATTATTTTTAAAATAACTCCACATTTTGAGTAATATCATTCCAAACATTGATTAACAAACATAACATTTAATATTAAATTCCTTCCACTTTATTTGTATAAAATTGCGACCATTTCTGAAGTACAAATTGAATTACACATTACTAAGATTATAATTTATACACTATTTTTATTTTTAAAATACATAGTTAATTATTTGAATTATTATATTGCAAATTACTAATTTTCATATTTTATCAATTATAAAATTTATCAATATAACATTTTAAATAAAAGTAAAAATCATTCACCATTTTATTTGGTTTTCGAACGTTCCCTTCATTCACTCCGTCACTATTTGCGTGACGTCACTTATGTATTCGTATCAAGCTCACGTTAGCCGCTCGAAGGTGCTTCGTGCTACGGACTGTCATCTTACTCCGTAATCGTATCGAGGCCTCGAAACATTTACGTGACGAATTCGATATTTTTTCGTGCTTGCCCTACAGTATTTGCATTCATGTCATTAGAGACAGTTCCGTCACGGTGCTCGAACGTCTTATTGACGTCACCCCCCAACTATCCTCAGTTTGGAAATAGTCATACAACTAAGGTGTAAAGGGGACTTAACCTTTCCAACTAAAGATGTTACCTGTGGCGTCATGTGGCGTCACAATACCTAAATCTAAGCATTTAAACCACTAAATAATAATGTAAAATAATATATAATAAGCGTTTAAAATCCTTCAAAAAGTATTTTATTTAAAATTTAAACCACTTCCAAACATCGGGGCCTAACGGCCGGCCAGTCCTGTAGTTCGACCTAGTCAAGGATCCTCCCTTTTCGTTGGAGAAAGAATACCCTCCTCCACATATCTATTATCAAATTAGCCCGCATCAAAGTCGGAGTAAAAAACTCTGTGACCGCGTCAAACCACTACATCTTGCGCAGTTATATTGTATTGTGAGAAAAACCTATGTAAAAAGATTTGTCTATTGTCAAATGTTTACGTTTTATAATATTAGTTTAGTTTTACGGTTAGAATACGTGTGTCGCTACCCCATTTCTACCCGTGGGTGTCGTAAGAGGCGACAGAGGGTAATCTGCTGCATAACATCTTCAGCTATAAAAGAGTAAAAGAGTGGGAGCCGAGCATTGCACGATTGGGCCAAGCTCGCACCGGTGTAATTNNNNCCCCCACAAGCCGAACACCGGCGTGAAGCAGTATTGCTCTGTGTTCTGCGACACTTCATGTTGCAGATGTTCATGGGCTGCGGTCAGATGAACCGCATGCCCGTCTGCCTACTATAACATATAAATAATTACCCCGCATCCAAATCAGAGAAAAAGAACTCTGTGATGACCGCATCGAACTTCTGAGTCTTCATCAAATCTGCCACCGCCGGTATATCTAGCAGGCCCTCTGTCAGTAACCGCCCAAAGTCCATCACGGAGCTTATACTGATAGCCTTATTGGAACTATCGCTGAATAGATCTGAAAATATTATAAGACTTTATTAACGAACTATCTGTAATCCGCGTTTTCTGTCGTATATTGTTTTCCCGTTCCCGTCATAACATCTACCTGCATGCCAAATTTCAGCCCGATCCGACCAGCGGTTTGGGCTGTGCGTTGATGAATCACTATGCCAATCAGTCATTTAGTTACCTTTGAGTTTTTCATATATATAGGCAATATTCAAAACATTTATTAATTCCATTTTATCTGCGTTCCGCAGTCATGACCGCGTAGTATCGTAATAGTAAGGGAGTCCAAGAGGGGATTTCGGGATTTACTCGAGCGCGGCAGATTAATATATAGGGGGATACCTTGTACCTTAATAAGTACTCCCACCAAGTATGAGCCTTATATATATGTTCGCTCTTCAAGGATAAAGGATCAGATTATTAAAAACAAATTGATCATCAAAAAATCTCGAGCGCGTCAGATTAAGATAAGGTGAGGTAGTTACGTGCCAGAAGGTGTATATTTCACTAATCCTAACGATTTGAGCGTGACGCAAAGAAGGGAGAGGGCTACAAAGTTGTTAAAAAAAAACGTCACCTGGACATTCTCGAGCGCGGCAAAATTTTTTATTATTTTGATGGGAATAATTCAAAGATTACGAAAAATATATAATCTGACTATTTCCACAAGCCGAAGCAACAAAAGTTCATCGATAAAGTTCAATACGTGCAGTTACGTGATGCCTATATTCCCCTCTCCGCGTTTCTATTTCTCTCTTACTCTTTCTCTATCTGTTATTCTCTCACTCCGTCCCCACTCTGGTTTCGGTTGCCATGACGCCATGACAGCTGATCACACAAACTTGTTCGTAGCATAGCATTGTTTACAACGTATTTCCAACGTTTTTCCACGCTTTATGATTTTAATATAAGTTGATTAATTAATGAATGAATTAATTAATAATAAAAACAAAAATAAAAAAAGTTAATGAAGATGTTAAAAAAATACTTTGAAAATTCAATATTTTATAATTATTTTCCTATAAATGCAAGTATTCTACTTAAAAAAAACATCTACTTTTTCATTTGCATGTTATTTCCTGAGTTTTTGGTTTAAAAAAATTATAATCGTCAGATTAGGCGAATCCCTCTAGTGGTAGGGGAGCCCAAGAGGGGATTTCGGGATTTACTCGAGCGCGTCAGATTAATATATAGGGGGATACCTTGTCCCTTAATAAGTACTCCCACCAAGTATGAGCCTTATATATATGTTCGCTCTTCAGGGATAAAGGATCAGATTAGTAAAAAAATAAATAATGAAGATGTTAAAAAATACTTTAAAGATTTTATGTTTTGTAATTATTTTCTTATAAATACAAGTATTCCAATTAAAAATAACGTCTACTTTCTCATTTGCATGTTATTTTTCGAGTTTTTGGTTTAAAAAAATTAAAAGAAAAATTATAATCGTCAGATTAAGCGAATCCCTCTAGATAATTGTCAGATTAAGAGACAGCACGTCTAGGGCGTACAGACGAACGATATATATCTTAATCTGACGCGCTCGAGTATTTCAAAATGGCGAATTTTTTTTGCATATTCTAATAAGGGCCGTGACTTTGCGTCACATCCAAATCGTCAGATTATTATATAATAGCATTTTTTTTAGGTTCACTTAACATCCCCTTCGAAAATCTGACGCGCTCGTGAAAAAAATTTTTTTTTTTCACTTTTACGGCCACCCCCACCATGGAAACGGTCAGATTAACATATGTACATTTTCAAAAATACGTAGGACATATATGACATTAATATCTGACACGCTCGAGTAAGTCCATGGAAGTGATTTTTTTTACATTTTTGAAAATTTATAGCGGCTTCCCCCACCGATGAAACGGTATGTATTATATCACATTTTTTTCTTCTAATTATCT
This sequence comes from Phoebis sennae, assembly GCA_001586405.1. NCBI lineage: Eukaryota > Metazoa > Arthropoda > Insecta > Lepidoptera > Pieridae > Phoebis > Phoebis sennae. Next base: position 35,206 of record LQNK01002492.1, on the reverse strand, counting down.
AAGCTTCTCAACCCAATAGGTCTCTATAACGCTCGAGTAAATCCCGATTTAGCATCGTGGGCTCCCCTACCATAGATAATTGTCAGATTAAGAGACAGCACGTCTAGGGCGTACAGACGAACGATATATTATATCTTAATCTGACGCGCTCGAGTATTTCAAAATGGCGAATTTTTATGCATATTCTAATAAGGGCCGTGACTTTGGGTCACATCCAAATCGTCAGATTATTATATAAAAGCATTTTTTTAGGTTCACTTAACATCCCCTTCGAAAATCTGACGCGCTCGTAATTTTTATTTTCACTTCACTTTCACTTCCACTCCCATCATGGAAACGGTCAGATTAACATATATACATTTTCAAGAATACGTAGGACATATATAATATTATTATCTGACACGCTCGAGTTTGTTCTTGGAACTGTTTTTTTTATACATTTTTGATAATTTATAGCGGCTTCCCCCACCGATGAAACGGTATGTATTATATGACATTTTTTTCTTCTAATTATCCAAGCTTCTCAACCCAATAGGTCTCTATGACGTTATACCATAAAGTCTACATGTAAATTTCTTTGCCAATAATTTACAGTTTACAAGTCACCGTAAATATTTTAAGATACAATTATATAATTAATATCAAAATATGATTCTTTTCAATTTAAATGTCAGCACAATTTTATTAAGACGATTATGAGATCTCAACTGAATAAATAAGAATAAGATATTTACTTATATAATAAAAAGATGAGCCATTTCTTTACAATCCCATTAAATTGGGGGACGATAGGCTCCGGATCCGGGGTGTGGGGGCTTTTCGTAACGCATCCCTTAAAGCCCGTATTGGGACCCGTTTTTTCACTGGTCGTTAGACCTTGCATTCAAGATGCGGGACATTTTTTAACGCATGCGGTGCCCCATTTTACTCTGGTTAAACATATAAATCTCTATGTACTCAAAAACCTAATATTTTTATGGCCGTGATGATGGAGAATGGAATAATAAACACGCTTTGTATTTTGTCTGATTATAACTCAACAAATATGTACCTAGATATTTCAGAAAAATGTTGTGCAATACGCAAGAAACGGAGTGAAAAAATATTGGAAAATTTTTAAAATGTGTCATATGCCTATTTATGATAAGTTATCAATTATATTTAAAGTTAATTTTGTACAAAATATTGTGCAATATAAGATTGATGGTCGGAGTTTTCTAAATATAGCTCAGAGGAATAAAACTTTATACTATTCGATCGGCGCAGTGAATATAGTATTGGTGTAGTGCGCTGAAGTGTTAGTTCGATTCCCGAAAGTAGAAAATTATTACGTGATTAACATTGTAATTTTCTACTGTCTGGGTGTTTAGTTAACTAAAAATAAAAATAAAATAAAAGAATAAATAAAAAAAAACAATAAAAAATAGTTTAGAGTCTGAAGCATCATCATAGTATGTATGTATTCACAGAAAATGATTAAGTTTATCGGTTATCTCTATAATGCATCCCCAACCTATAGTGGTCATGCTGGCTAATCTACACAGTGATCGACCAAGTACGCAAGAGATATTATAGTGCACAAGTATGTGCAAAAACGGGTGCGCTTTTTATTTCGTCAATCTCATAATTCGATGGGATGGCAGGCCGACACGACCGTAGAAAGATCAGAGACCGGTTTTAAGCGCTCTCCGAGGCACGGGGTATTCCAACACCACCAACTTCCAGACATAGGGCTTCCAGCTTACAGATATTGAGACTTATTTTAGAAAAAATTCAATATCATTTTTTATGGCCCCATCCGGGAATCGAACCAGAGACATTGCGATTTGAAAAGATGTAACCACAGACCAACGAGGCAGTCAGTTATCTAGTTTCCATAGTACAAGCTTTGCTTAATTTGGGGCTAAATGAACTATTCATAAAGGTATATAATATTCATACATATTTATAAATTTTTGACACAAGTTTTTATACGCCACATTATGGCTAGTGATGTACAATTCCCGTGTAGCGACGGGTTAAAATACGTGTGTCGTACATGTGTCGCCACCCCATTTATACACGTGGGTGTCGTAAGACGACAGAGGTAATTCTTCTGCATAACATCTTCAGTGTTAAAAGAGTGGGAGCCGAGCATTGCACGATTGGGCCAAGCTCGCACCGGTGTAATTACCACCCCCCAGCAGGAGACAGGCGTGAAGCAGTGCTGAACTGTGTTTCGTACGGTGAGCGGGTGTCCGGAGGCTTGTACACTTATCCCATTCCTCCCCCATTCTATTGTAACTCCTCTCCCAACTTCCAATAATTATCCTCTCCTTGTTCCCTCCCCTTCCTTCAGGCCAGCAAGGCATCTGCGACACTTTGTCGTAGATGTTCACGGGCTGCAGTCATTCACTTAACATCAGGTGAACCCTATGCTTGCCTGCTTTAACAAAAATAAAAAATATTGATGTACAAAAAAATCAGATATCCATAGTTGACACTTACTATCTAATATTTTAATCGTAGAGCTGACGTCTACGTGTGTCAGATTCGCGACAGGATTCGTGTCAGGAAACGCAGTTATCAGCGTCACCTGTTAGAAAATGTAATTATTTATTAAAATATAATTATTTATTAAAATATAATTATTTATTAAAATACACCAACTTAGCCTAGGGGTATTAAATTACAACGTAAACAACCATAGTGTATACGTAGCCTACAAACACATACCTTAAAACCATAAATAAGCATATAAAATGTATTCGAGACAACTTATTATTTTAATGGGGTATTATTTCTAGCGAAATACATTATTCTCGAAAAGACAGAATCCCGAAAATCGGATGGAATTCATACAAATTTTGACAGAAACGTCCGATTTTCGAAACTTTCCGATCGGAAACGGATTAGTGAATAGGGGGCCTAATAGGTTGGTGGGACTTTCTACATGCCAATTTAAAAAAAAAACCCGTCACCCAGCATCATAATAGGCATGGGCGTACCTAGGTTCTGGGCTAGGGGAGGGCAAATCAGTTTTTTTAAGCCAGGTCCCGCGATCTTGTTTTGCCTTACACACCACACGAAGACACCTACAATATATATAAAGAAAACACCCACAAGTTATCCTGCAAATGCTTTATAGAAACCAAGTCAAATAAATGAACAGAAAATATAATAAAAATTTTAATCAATAACAATAGAGAGTAGAGAGATATACGATATACGGGCCGCTGCCCTCCCCTGCCCCCCCCTGGGTACGCCCATGATAATAGGCCTCAGACAAGTTTTCAGCTTGCCTCAAATACCTCATCATAAATGGTCCTTTCCACACTGTCCTATTTTACCCGTGTGGCGACGGGTTAAAATACGTGTGTCGCCAGTAACTTCAGCTACAAAAGAGTGACCGAGCATTGCACGATTGGGCCAAGCTAACACCGGTGTAAGTACCACCCCCCAGGAGAAGACCGGCGTGAAGCAGTATTGCACTGTTTCATACGGCGAGCGCGGGCGTGGAGGCTCTTTTCCTATCCCATTCCTCTCTCATCCTATGCTACTCGTCTTCCAATATTCTATCATTAATCCTCTCCTTACCCCCTCCCCTTCTTTAAAGCCGGCAATACATCTGCGACATTTTATGTTGTAGTACCATTATGTGTTGTCTATGCGGTCAGTCACTTAACATCAGATGAACCGCATGCCCTGCTTGCCTGCTATAACATATAAAAACTTTTGCCAAAAAATAGAACCGACTTCCTCGCTCTAAAAAGTAGAAAATAACTTTTATTTCATTTTTGTTGAAATCTATACAAAGTCGGTGCAAAATCTTGTTAAATTGAAAATAGATAAGGCACCGACTTTGTATAGATTTCAACAAAAATGAAATAAAAGTTATTTTCTACTTTTTAGAGCGAGGAAGTCGGTTCTATTTTTTGGCAAAGATTTTTATTTTATCCTTTTTAGTGTCCTGTGAAGGGTAATCACATCATCTAGCCACAATTCAGTTGATATATACGTCATTAAACCTTAACCGCAGAGCTTATTCCGTTGATTTTCGAGGAGTTCCCTGGAATATCTTCCACATGGATGATCAGACTTGAACCAAAATTCTGGGACTACACATGAACTCTACTCTTTCGAATGCAAAAAAATTTTCCAAATCGGTCCATAAACGCCGGAGATATGCGGTAACATACATAAAAAAAAAATACGGTCGAATTGATAACCTCCTCCTTTTTTATGTAAGTCGGTTAAAAAAGCCTCTTACCTGATGACCAGCTTTCAGCAGAGGCTGGACCATTCCTTTGAGAAGATGGTAGTGACTCTTGGATGGCACCTTCTGGATAGCAAGGATGTTGTACCCGAAGGTTGATCCAATGGTTAGCAGGCAAAGAAACAGTAGGGATTTCATTGTTACCTGGAAGAATTAACCATTGTTTTAAGCTATTCGTTTAAATTTTTAACGCTTCGCTACTATTTACATACGCTTTTCACTTTTATATAAGGTGTTAGATAGCTAGCGTTTCATTTGTTTATTTACATGTACCTAGACACGTAAAAACTAATTAAAAGGCTCGGCGAGGCTTTGTATATTTAATATGATTTATTTTTTGAACGTTTTTTTGCCGCCATTTTTTTCACCACAATATTGTTTATTGACTCGCGTTGCCGGCCAGCTGATACGTCACATAAACATGAAGTTCAATAAATAAATCATATTAAATTACAAAGCCTCGCCAACCCTTTTCATTATTTTAACGTGTTTAGGTTCATTTATTTTTTATTCATCATCATTTTTAATTCCCATCGAGTCTTGCATGTCGATGATATATATAAGATAAGATAATAATGAAAAAACATAACGTAAGTTAAATTTTTAAGGAGTAATAGTAATCTATTACCATTACTACTTAAAAATGTTAAGTACTTATAATATATTACTTTTAATTTTTCAAGACTGCATAGATAAACATCCGGTATAATATATTTTATTCAATATACAACATTAGTAATAACTTTTGCTTGTTCAAACGAAACATCTTCAAATACAAACCGAACTAAAATTATTTCACCTTGAAATTGTCAGTCCAAGGTCAAATTAGTTAAATATTACTCACGCAGTAAAACCAAAAGTCATATGCCGGCTGTTTATCTATGGAGTCTCGAAAATAATAACTTTTTGCCAAAAAATAGAACCGACTTCCTTTTCGACATTAAACTTTAACTCTGAGAGTGAATTGTGACTAGATGATGTGATTACTCTTCACAGGTAAAAAAAGAAAAAAAATACCAACCTTTCGCCAAAAACTATAACCGACTTTTTTACTCTAAAAGGTAGAAAATAACTTTTATTTTTTGTTAAAATATATAGTCGGTGCAAAATCTCGTCAAATTAAAAATAGATAAAGGCACCGACTTTGAATAGATTTCAACAAAAGATATTTTCTACTTCTTAAAGTAAGGAAGTCGATTCTATTTTTTGGCGAAGTTATTAATTATTATTTTTCCCTTTTTAGTGGCCTGTGAAGAGTGATCACATCATCTAATCATAATACAGTCTAAGAGTTAGAGTTTAATCGGTGTATACATCATAAAACCTTAACCGCTTATTCTGTTGATTTTCGAGGGGTTCCCTGGAATATCTTCCACATGGATGATCAGACTTAAACCAAATTTCTATGAGTCCAAACTGACACTCTACTCTTTCGAATGCAAAAATAATTTTCCAAATCGGTTCACAAACGCCGGAGATTTGCGGTAACAAATATTTTTTATGCTGATATCTACTCCTCGGCTTCTACTACTTACTTTATATCCCCTAAAATTTTCAACATTGCATAGAAAAATAGCCGGCATTTAAAAAAAACAACCTTAAAAACTTACCTCTAATATTTAACACATAAAAATTTAATACACAACTACTTCATATCGTATCTCTAGCAAGAGTGAGTATAATTTTTTATCAAACGATAGTAACTCGTTTGTTTAAGATAAATAAAATTAGTCATCATATTGTACAATTGTGATCGTAATCCGTGAATGACTGACAATAATTTATTCAAAAATAGAACCGGCTTTTTGACACTAAAACTAGTGTTAATAACATTTATAGTAACTGAAAAGTATATGTTATGATCATCACTACATAGTATAAAACAAAGTCGCTTACTCTGTCCCTATGTCCCTTTCTATGCTTTAATCTTTAAAACTGCTTTAACTTTTTTAATAGATAGTGTGATTAAAGAGGATGATTTATATGTATTATAATATCTATTAAATAGTAGAGAAATACTGTTATTTTTGAGGTCTCTAATGTGATGTCGTTAATTATCAATTTTTTTTCCGCTGACATTACAAACGCAGGCTGAACCCTACAAGAATTATCAAAATAATGTACTAATTTTTATAAACAACGTTCACAGTTTTTCTGCAGTGTATTTAGTATTAGCATTGTACCCGTGCGAAGCCGGGGCGAGTCGCTAGTAGTATAATATTGTGGTGCCGTCTATATGAGTGATGATAGAATATTTTTTGTATCAAGTCTTGAATGTTTTAAGAATAAATTTCATTTGTTAACTTTGCATAGTATTTAATATTGTTATTAATTATCATTGGAAATTGTTATGAAGTAAAACTAAATGTATCTGTTGTTTGTGATATTGTCACTTACTCTCTCTCAAATGGTGTGTCATTGTCTCTTATAAAATAGGTTGTAAGTGTATTCTTCTCTTATTGTTACGAAACGTTAAAAACATGTATGTATAAGTGATGTGTATCAATGGAAATAATTCCTTACAATATGTATATAAGATGCATAATATATTGCCACTAGTCACCAATATTTCAAGTCAGTTACCATTTTTATAAGTTTCGAGGTTCAAACCCTTAAAAGTAAAATTCGAAATAAAAACTATCGTCCTTGGGTAACGCTATCATATGTAATCTAAAATATGGTTAACAATCCGCTTCCTGTAATCTAATCTAATCCATAACTGTATTTCTATCATCAAGCGATTCAAGATTCGATTTTGGTTACTATAAACCTAGTATAGTATTATATTATCTGTGCTATAAACGAAGGAACGTCATATTATAACTAGTATAAGATTGTCTGTGGTATAACAGATACGAATCGTTTTTATTAACGAGTTTTTTTAATCAACCGATCGTAACCAAGTTTTGGTGGTTATGTTAAGGTCACATTTATTGTAGACTAGCTTTCTGCTCGCGGCTTCGCCCGCATGGCCTACAAAATTCTGTATTTTTTGGATTTTCGAAGTAGAGGCGGTATGACAATTTCGTTTATAAATACATCTCGTGAATGGTTTAAGTTCGATTATCCTATAACCTAAATTAAATATAATAACAATAGTGTCACTGTTCATGATTATGTTGTTCAAATAATTGTATTTTATTTTTTTTTGCAAAATATTGTCATTTTTGACATCTGTCGTATACTTTCAGAATGAAAGAGTTGATGTTTGCATGAATTTAACGCATATTTGCTTATGGACGCAAATAATATCTTCCGCATGTTGGATAGTCTTTGTTGTGATTGGCCGCCATGATTTTAATCTGCTTTGGAGATCAAGAGAAGGCTACATTTATCATTTAAAAGGGCTGTGCAAATAACACTTCAAAAGATTCAATTTAATGTATCTACGCGCATTGATGATGTGTTTTGATGGATCACTTTGAACCCTTATATCTTTTTATTTGTTAACCGATTTGAATGAAACAAACACTAAAACCGTATTGCCGTAATACATAATCGAAAACTGCATGTTAATCGGGTAAGCCGTTTTGAAGTTCAGTGCGTATTAACGTCCGACAAACAGACAAAAATTGTAAAAATCATTGTTTTGAGTTTAGAAACATAAATGAAACACGAAACACTAATTTTTTCTTGAAAATATTAAATGTACAGACACGGCTAGTCTACGATTTTATTATATGTATAGATATAAGACTTACGTTACGTCTAGTAGGATATTGTACTGTCCGTAAGTAAAACGGCTCGTTTTATTTTATAGAAACCGGGTCTCTACTATAAAAATAATGTTATACAGAGCAAGCATTTGTATGTTTGTAATGTTTTAACACAAAAACTGCTGGTTTCAAGAATTTCATCATCTACATCTTCCCATACATAAAATTAAGACACCTGAGCGAAACCGCATGGAACAGCTAGTTTAATGATAAAAGACTATGATTAACATCTGACGATGGATGGGAGAGGAGGGGGATGGGAGAACAGGCCTCCGAGCCCCCGCTCACCGTACGACACACAGTGCAATACTGCTTCACGCCGTTTTGCTAATGGTATAGTGACGATTGGAGAAATCAGTAATAGATTTACATACCTACTATAATAAATAATTAAATAAATAAGTAAATACAGTAAAATATAGGCGGGAGTTACGCGTACGGATCCCCAACGTATCGCTTACGCCGTGATTCTCACGGGAACATATAATGTAGACTCAACGGAATTCCTTTAGAGACACGTAATCCAATGTTTTCCTTTTTACACCTTTACTTTTATATTCATTCTGATACACCGGTTGCATCGCGCAACATAGTTGTACTTTAGTTTTAGTTTATTTTAACTAGTGGCTCGCCCCGAGCTGGACCTCGCGTTGTAATGTTTATATTCATCGAGACCTTACATTTGATGTTACACCAAAGCCAGACTACACATCGGCATACGCATACGCGAACGTCATTGATGATGGATGGCGGATACATCGTCAGACGTAAATTATCTACTACGGCTGTACTACTGTGGCTTATTACTACGTTCATGTCAAAAAATTTAAAGTATCCTGTATAATTGTTTTTCCATGAATTTTAAAGAAAAAAGACGAAGGACTAACGTATCCAAAGTCCAAACCTAACGCAGTGGCCAGTGTTTGAGTATTGAAAAATTAAAAATGCATTGCAAGTCTGAAGTCACTATATTAATAAGTAGTTATTGGTTTAAGCAAATTGTTTTAAATACAATTCTTATTAAAGGAATTTAAAATAAAATCTATAGCGCGATTCAGAAGCCTCGTAGCGCCATCTGTATTTTTCAAATATCACGTTGAGGATGATTTGTTTTTTATATATTAATCGCGGTTTTTTATACTCTTATTTTTTCGTGGCATAGTAAACATCGTCGTTAGATATAAAAAGAAAATAATACAACTATTATCTTTTTGAAAAAGAAACAATGAAAAGTTACGTAAATCGAACCGTTACTTATCGGAAAGCAATTCAATTCAATATTCATTAATTAATGGATATTATAAAATTTACAAAATTATATGTAATATACTTTAATAAAAATAAAAATTCTGTAACAAAATATTTGGAACTAAATTCATTTAAAAGGGGCCACCTGGGGCTATTGTGTTGGTGTGTCATTCAATCGTTATAATAATATGCGTTGCTTCCACTAGATGGCGAAGAACCTTAGTGCATGAGTAATTTGTAATTGTGTTATTTTAAAAATTATCACTTAAAAACTATTCCTAATGTTTAAATACAATACTTATAAGTTATCATACGTTAACTTTTATGAAATTCGTATTTTATTGAGTATTATCGATGTTTGAAGAAAGAATTATTCATAATAATGAACTGTAAATATGACAATAGATGGCGTTGATTAAAATTTAATTTTTTCTTATTTTGCTTATGTTTTGAAAACGGCTTATATTAAAAATAATTCAATACTTTTTATGTTATGTACAAATATTGACCTTTCATTTGATACCATACTCGGGTATATTCATATTTTATTCGCTTTTTGACCCCCCTATCTTCGCAACCCCCATACCAATTTTTCTCATCTTCGAACTCAAGATTTCTTTTTATCTATACTATTTGGCTACAAAATTTTATCAAGATCGGATAAAAAATATACCTGATAACGTCCGACAAACATTTAACTGTTTATCCCCCCTTATCTTCTTTACCC
>LQNK01002492.1:3703-20917 GCA_001586405.1 Phoebis sennae | reverse complement strand
TTATACCTAATAATCCTTACTTCCTTAATAATATAATAATACTTTTGTTTTTCATTTCATTTCACTTAAACTACTGGACCGATTTGGATGAAATTTTGTACAGAGGTTGTTTGAAGTCCGATTAAGGACATAGGATTTTTATTCCGGAAATCGCGCGGAAACGGAGGATATATGCGGAAACCGCGCGGTACAAGTAATATTTAATAGAAATAAAATTTGTTCATGAAATGAAACTATCGAAATTTTAAAAAGGACTTACATTTGTATTCAAAACGTCTTCACTTCCAGATTTAACAGCCACAGTACCCACATATCTCCCCTTGCCGTCCACTTGGTATCTCTCTGGCAACACTGATGGAGATTTTCTATGAAACAAAAATATATTACTGTTTATTTTAGATAGTATTCATTTATGTATTAATTTCTAAAACATCGTAACACAGCCATTTCGCGTTTCCGTGAAATTTAATATTGTTTTGACAATTATTCTATTTAAAAACGCCCACAAATGGAACAAAAAAAATAACAGGAACCAAAAAAGTATGGACTGTCACGATATCTTCTTCTATCTCGTAAATACATACATACTATAGTTAAATTAACACCCAGACGGTAGATTACCACAATGTTCAACATATAATTTTCTACTCGAAGGGATCGAACCCACACCATTCCTGTATCCATTGCGCCAATCGGGTCGTCATAATAACTAACAACTCAATGTGTTCAGTTTGGAGATATCTGATTATTCTTACCGACAGTCCAGCGTAAGTAGAACCCTCGTCGTTAACAGGGAACACAGGTGTATGGTTCCAATGTCGGTGGCCGCTAAGAAATATGGGAGGTCGTTGGAGGATGCTTCTAAATAAGTTATAACTGAGGAATTGCCTGAAAGAAATATGTTTTGTTTATAAAAAAAAATAAAATCATTCCTCCATACTAAAAATTGAATTCTTTTATAATTATTAACCAATTTATTTATTCTAAGCTCTATTCCGAAATTTCCTTTTTGTGCTGTCTATACTTCTATGTAAAATAATACCAGGAAACATTTGTGTTCGAATAAATTTAATCTATCGACTATTATGAGCTATAAAATATATTATAAATCTCAAAAATCTTTAAAAAATTTGCTCAATTTACTTACATGTAACATTGTATCGTTCGACTTTAATTGCTCCAGCTGTTCGTTTACAATTTAATACTTCTCCGCAGTTTTTCGCCACTAAATAATTATCTACATTATTAAAATTAATTATTTTCAGTGATGTACACACAATTCCAGTCTCCCAGTTTGAATTATGGGAAATTATTTTCTTGCCTCTGGCAGCACTGTGCGGTCTGTCACTGTCAAATTTTGTAATGGCCGATTTTTGGCGGGAATTGCCTCTGGTTAAATTCCTATCATTACGTTTATTTAATAATCGTTTCTTAGCTACGTTTAGATTGAAATCTGTTAAATTATTATCTAATTCATTATATATTGGCACATAGTATTCAAACAAATTAATATTCTGATATTCTTCTAACCGCATTCTTGACCAAAAAGCTTTTCCAATATCTTGAGTGACTTTTTTATGATTTTCTTGTATTATTGAATAAAATGTTAAAACGCCCATTTTACGTAGTATACATATCTGTAAATAATGGGATATATTGAGAAAGAAATGTAACGCATGCATTTTAAATAAAAGTACTGCAAAAACACGTCATTAAGGTCACGTAAAGATGCTTGATTTTGACTTAGTGGGATCTAGATATTTTGACAATTTGAAAATTTTATAAAAATTACTTTCTAGTTTCCTATATAACTTTATTCAAGAAAAGAGGAATTCCAAGAGCCATTATAAAATTGAGGCAAATCTTATTATAGTATTCTGATTGATTTACAAATAAAAAATCGTATTTAATTTTCAAAAAATATTCTATACTCTATACATAATAAAAATACTTACCTGACCAACAACTTTATTTCCGTTTTCCAAAGCTATCGTGTTACCAGTCACAAACTCTAAACCGACTATTTTCTCTGTAGAATCCTTTACGGTCATATTTGATGCACTACTGGTGTAGGCACTGGCATGTCTTTTTGTTTGCTAAAAGATATGAATTAGTTGTTAAAACGGTTTTGATATTCATTTATACAGCTTTTTAAACTAAACGTCATTATTATTTTTTTATTTATTTATTTATTTATTATCGTACTTAAAGTACAAACTTTAAGATTTATTTTTATATCTAATGGAAAATCAACGAATAAAATAATAATAATACTCAATTCATATTAATGCGTACCATACTTCATCTTAACTTATCCTATCCTATCGATTATGTTTGTTACTTTTCATACAACAACTACTAAACTGTTTGTGATGAAACTTGATACACATAAGGTAAGGATCCAGAATAACACATAGGCTACTTTTAATCGCGGAATTCCCACGGGATCAGAAGTTACATGAATGAAATCGCCGGGCGTGGCTATAAGGAATAATGCACAAAACATTTTTAATCTATTTACAAGGAATGTTATAGGTTAAAATATTTATAGAATAAAGTGCTACATACATTACATTGACCAAGATTACGATTCACATTATTTTTAACATCTTTATCAACAGTTTCTTCACGATAAAACTCATTGTCAAACCAATTCGTCTCTTCAGATAAATCCCATAAATGAACTGTTCTGCAAAATACATAAAATAGTAATACATTTACCTAAATCAATAATATTATGTGGATTTAAAAGAATCTTACCCATCTTTTAGAGCAGCAACGAAAATTCCATCCGAACTCCCTATAAACCTAGCTATTTCTACATAATCTGTGGCAAATAAAAACTTTATCGGTTCTAACATGGCAATATTAAGATCCCATAGACAACCCACAGTTTTATGAGTACCCACATTCTTACATTTATCATGTAACGTAAATAATAAATTACTTTTAGATTCGGAAAATACAATCCCACTTATATTTGTATCTTTCATTAAATTATCTTTCCTATTTTTGAAGTTTTTCATCGAAATTGACACATATTCTTTACTAAAGGGAAATTTCGATGTGCTTACTAAATTTGACATTTGACTGCCGGAGTTTGCGCTTAAAATATTACTTAATCTACCCTCAACCTTTTTTAAAAACTTTCTTAAATTTATAACATTGAAATTTGTTTGTTTTATTTTCGCATTATAGTTGGCTATAGGTAAGGTACTATCAGTTCCTACTCCATCTTTTTGTTCTAAATAAATCCTCAAATGATTATTTCTATAGCTCTCATCAATTTCAACATGAGCTGATTTATCTTCAAAATTGATAATTTTCGATATTTTCACTAAAACATTATCTTCGTTTTTATTAACTTTCTCTTCAGTCGAAACACAAATACTTTCATTAGAAAATTCAATAGGATGTTGCGTCCATTTATTGTTATATTCTATATCCTCAGTTTGAACTTCTTGTGTAATACCATCATCAAAGGTTTGTACCGCAACTTGAGTATAATTCGATCTTCCGAAAGTAGCCATATACAAGTCATACGGTATTGGCTTCATTTCAAACAATGTAAATGACATTTCATGCAGTGTTACCATACTCAAAATGTCTTTCGCTCTTTGTTTAAGTTTTTCGAAAATTCTACGCTTTTTCCTGTTTTCTTTTGACATTGTAAAATCGATAAACAGTGGCCTGAAATAAAATAAATTTTCATAATTCAAATACGATTGGTGTTTATTTTTTTTACAGATCGAAATCAGTATTTTTATATCAAGCAGATGTCACACTATACTGTATTGAGGAGCCTTACTATGCTACGGCTTTTCAAGTAACTATTCAAAATGACAATAACAAAAAAAAAATAAAACAATAATGAGAGGAATTAAACAAATGTTCGAATTGTTGTTATGTTGAATGCCACTCTATATAAATCTGCGAAGTACGACTTAAGAACGACGTGACCAAATTTCATACGCGTATATCTTCCATTCCCGTAGGATTTTCGAGATAAAATCTATCCTTTGTCCTCCCTCGGGTTTCAAACAATCTCACAAAATCTCAATCAATTCTGTCCAGTCGTTCGGAGCCTATCCAATTCAGACAAACAAACAAAAAATATTTCCTCTTAATAACATTTATAGAATAATGCATAATCGACATTATGCTTCTTTAACCCGCTATCACAAAAATATTAACTGTCTTTATTATTGTTTTTTATGCTGATTAGGTGAACATTTGGCCACAGTTACGCCTGATGGTAAACATTAACGTGGTCTATCATGGAGCACTTTTTTCTGGATTTTCCACTAAATGTAAATACAATACCTCTCCAATACATCCAAGTGCACAGTCTTCATGCTGGAGACGGCACTTGAGCTGGACATCTCCTGGAACCCCTCGTCGGTGAGGGAGACCTTCTTGTCACTGGGGTCTTCGATGATGAAGTCCATTGGTTTCGATTTGGCTGAACGATCACGGAGCTCGAAGGTTCCTGGAGATATCAGAAATATTATACACATAATCATATTAAATAATAATAAAACTCTTTATTGCTCAAATGCGGTTAAATTGCGACCAATAAAAAGTAACCTATCACTCAATCCAGCTAATAGCTTAGCTCCGTTAAATCCGTTCTGTAATTGTGGCGTAACTGTATTTTTGGATATTTATTTATCAATACACAAATATCCAAAAAACCTATATTCCATCCACATTTTGAAGATGTATAGTTCTACAACCAGCAATAAACAAATATCAATGTAAGGATCAAATTGTGGCGTCACGTGACGTCACAATTCCTGAATCGCGTTGTTGAAATGTTTTCGCCGCTATGTACATATACCATTTCCAAACATCAAATCTTGGGGCTTAACGGCCGGCCAGTCCTGTGGTTCGGACTGGTCGAGGATCCTCTCTCGTTGGAGATTCCTTCGTTGGAGGAATAATACCATCCTCCACAGGATGTTTGGTCAATCACGCCTCAAATACAAGACGGATTGTGAGGAAATTCCGTAGTTAGGATATTAGCTAGATAACGTTATATTATATTTTTTTAACCCCGAATAACGCGTGCATAGCGGCGGACAAAAGCTACTTAGAAATAAAGAATTCCTACCAGAATCAAGCATTTTCTCTTCTTTAGTTTGAAAATCCTCCTCAACTCGTTTAGCATCAGATTCTTCACTATCCCGATCATTGGGATTTGTCTCACTCGATGTACTATGATATGAATCAAAGTCAGATTCGTAACTCTCAAAATCGTCTTCGTAACTTATTTCCTCGTCACTCGGTTCTTTTTCTTTCTGTGGCTGAAGAAGATGATTGTCATTTATTTATTCAAGATATGTGATATGAAAAAAATTAAGTTCGCTAATATTATGTGGGTTTAAATTTAATTTTAAAATTAAGTGACATGAAATAAATAGAAATTACAGTAACAAAATAGAAAAATTGTGATGCCACGTTTGGGATTCTAAAATTTTAAATTTAAAAGAAGGTAGTCAAATATTTTTCCTTTAGGGATCTACACGAACAGAACTTCATGTTTCTACATATAACTTTAATCATAGCATCATGCAGACTTTTTCGTTAAAGGAAAAGGATAGAATTAAAATATTGAGTATTTGGACATTGTATATAATTATTACAAACCTGCGATTGTTCTCCGTTTAGATCAACAAAATAGGCTTTAGGTTGCGCCTTTAGTTTGTTAGACAAATTCAACATTTCAGCATTATTATCTAAGGCATGAGGAGTTAAAACCTTAACTTCATCATCATCTAATGTTCTTGTTTTAGAACGTTGCCTTTCACCTTTATAATCAGGTTCTTTTGATGCCGCAACTTTACCCTTATTCGAATTACTATAAGAACTATTTTTAGTTGCATCTTCTGGTTTACTTACAAATTCGGAAACCAATTTTCGTTTAACAACAGGCGAATTGACTGTTACATTTGAAAATGGTAAACTCTTTGCTGTTCGTGGCGTTCTATTTGATCTGGCTGTATCAGGGAGAGCCTTCGCTTTTACACTTTTGACAGAATCTGCCGCCTTTTTTGAACTTGTATTTTTTATCTGTGATAGTGACGGTGATGCTTTTAATAAATTCTTCATTGATGATACGTTACTTTTCGTCGAAGGTTGTGTAGATTTTTTAGGAGCTTTCAAAGCACTATTTTGCCTAGAATAAATATCAGCTGTTGTAGACTGTTGTAGATATGGTCTTGGTGTAGAAACGCTAAAGACGCTCTTTTTAAGTTTTTCATTTTCCTTTTTCAAAGGAATATCGTCTTTCGCTTTTTCCTTTGCTTTATTTTTAGGGTCTGATGTTTTTCTTGCAGCTTGCATCTTGCGATTCTAAGATCATTAAATTTTTTATATTAATATTTACAAACATATTGGAATTCATGGATTGTTTGATGTATATAGCATAGATATATATATATTATAATGCTACACCGACATTGCGTGTTTGAGTTAACTTTCCCTATATAAAAATTACCTGTAGACTTGTTGTTCTTTAACTGTTATAAAACATGTAAAGTAAGACAATTTTCAAAAATACATACCTCCATTATATTTTTTTAAACACTGATACCTGTAAACAGACGTATAATTTTACTAAAAAGTAAAACACCTCAAGTAATATCGTGTTCAATAAACATGTTGCAGCTTTATATAATTCAGTTAATACTATGACAACTGTATGGAAAGCATTTTTGTCACCACACCGTTGCTATGGTTACGCCTTGGCCTAGTTGCAGCTGTTGGAAACCTTTTCAAAGATATGTTTTAAGGCCCTGTATTGGATGAAGAGAATTTTATGGAAGAAAAGGGAATTGAGCAGTATTTATGTACTAAGAAAACTTAATTTTGAATCCTGAAATTCCTTATCCACGTATACTATAATAAAACATATTGGTAAGTATCAAATTTTACTTGCTTAATAAAAAGAAAGCCCGAATTTGTTGTCGAGCTTTGTGCTAAATGAATAGCGAAGCATTTTGATACGTTACTTAACAAATAAATAATAGATAATCTCAAACAAAGACCATTCTTAAAATCTCGATCATTTCAATATGATCATTCTCAAAATTTTCAAATTGCTTTCTAATTCCATATATTATTTATTATCTCAATAAAATAAATAATTTTATCATATAATTTTTTTTTAGGATTTTAAGATGTTCAAGGTAAACACAAATGTCACATCTTTGCGTCTATGTCAAAGCTGACAAATTACAATTGTCAATATAAAAACAATCAAATAATCAATAGACGCCGCCTTCGAAAAAGAAAATAGGTTACCTTATATAAAGTCTATTAAATTAAAAACATAAAGTTCCAAAAATTACTAATATCAGTGTATAAATAATCTATATAAAATAGAAGTGACATGTCGGACATCGAGGAACCCGCCGCAAAAATTTCAAAACTCGAAGTATGTTTAGTTGCTTATTCCCATTTGTGAATTAATTCTATTATAAACAAATATATTATTTCAATGAACTCTCAGTGTGAATGATTAATAAAGTGCCTTTAATAAATAATAATATAGAAATTACAAAACCTTCATGTGAATAAGTACAAGTGTCTGCATATCTCAATACTATTTTAAATACACTAGGAAATGTTTTTTTAACGATTGTTGTATAAAATAACAATCATTTAACTTTCTAAATATATCACTCGCCGTCTAAAAGCACGTCCACAATAGTCGTGTTAAATATTTACGAAATGCCGTCATGTATAATGCGTTCGTGTAAAAATTTCTTGCTAAAGAAAAATAAAATTCATGGAATTTCGTATCATAACTAAGTAAAGACTATATTCATACTTCGTCGGGTATGTAAACCTCTTAATGGTTTTTGTGAGAAGATTTTATTCAGATCATAAAATTTCAGAGCTATATTTTAGTGGTTTGAAAAGCTATCTTGCTAAGCTTTTCATCTTATGGCTGGAGTTATTTAGATTTTAGAGTTAATAAAAGGCACTACATATATTTGTGAATATTTGCCCTAAGAATAATTGTCAAGCAATAGATAGAGCCACAGAATTTATATTTAGCTTCCCACAACAATTTTCTCCATTTCGGTTTTTGCATCTTCTGTAAAATTTGGACATTTATACATTCTTAGTTTTAGAGAGAGAGATAGAGAGAGAAAATATTTATACTGTGAGAGTTTTCATAGTCCCTTGGCGATATTTAAGTCTTTTCATATATATCTCAAAATTGATTCAAATATTATTCTTTACCTTGAATTTATTAACATTAAAGGTTCCCTACAAACAAGTTTTTACGCAAAAAATGGGTTGAGATAGTCCATATAGATAGATGTGATGATGACTGGATACCCACTAAATTTAGCACAATATGTTCTGATCATTTTGATATATGTGATAAACAAATGTCGCCTCAAGGACGTATGTTACTTAAAAACTCTGCTGTCCCTATTTTGAAGGTAATTAAAAGTATAAAAAGAGATTTGTTGATTATTTTGAAAAGAATCTATACTAATATAAAAAGCTGAAGGGTTGGTTTTACTTGAACGCGCTAATCTGAAAAACTACTGGTTCGATTTGAAAAATTTTTTTAGAATTAGATGGCCTATTTATCGAGGAAGGCTATAGGCTACATATCATCCCGATATTAACACGGGAGCGAAGCCCTGGGGCTTTATTAAGTAGGAAATATTTTCTAAGATACTTCCAGAATGTAATAATAGTATGTGGTTTCACCCGCATATATCTGTTTTACTTATTCCCGTGAGATTTGATCAAAATCCTTTCTTATTAGATGCCTATGTCATATCATCTACCTGCATGCCAAATTTCAGCCTGATCTGTACAGCGGTTTGGGCTGTGCATTTATACATCACTATATCAGTCACCATTGAGTTTTATTTTTATATATTTTGTTATAGACATCATCACAGCCTGGTATGGAAGAGGAATTGGATGAGGGTCAAGAGGAATGGCTCAGCGAAGGGATACTCACTGATGATGATGGTAATAATATGGTAAGCAACATACTTTGTTATTTGTAAATATTCCCTTTTTGATGTTGTTCATGGGCTGCGGTCAGTCACTTAACATCAGGTGAACCGCATGCTCTGCTTACCTACTGTTACATAAAGAAAAATGTTATATTTATTCTATTTTTAATCGGCTTCCAAACAACAATGTTTCCCAATTTGGCTGTATGTTTCTTTTTTTTGTATATTCTGTTAGTTATAAGTCGATTTTCGTAATTCCTTTTTATTTGAAAGTGTATACATAGTCTTTATTTCTTGTCCACTATTTCTTGATTTGATGATAATAAACCAGATATATTGAAGAAACCTTCTAATTATACACATAGAAGGAGAGTTTTTTTAGATTTTTTTGGTCATAGTTTTTTAATCATAATATCATGTTGCTGAGCTGATGCTGGAAGCCTCATCACTCCTCAATCTTTAGGAGTTTTGAGATAATTCTGCACTTTGTTACCACATTTCGTTACACCCTTGGAAAACAAGAAAGGAAGCAAGTTTATTGGTAACTAAAAGTCGAAAAATGTTGACTATAAAATAAAACCTACTCCTTCACACTGCTAGAACAAAAAATAAATAATTATTGTAAATAAAAAAGATTGTTATTTGTAAATAAAAAAGAAAAGATTTGAAAAAAGATTTTTTTTTTACTTTTTATTATCTATGTCGGTTCAATATTTATGGTAAAACGCTATTGAAACACCGCAACGAAACATACACTTACTTATTCCATACTTACTTTCAGCATGAAGAACGCCTGGACAACACAGCCAGCCATGACAGTACTGTATCCAGTACGGACGCCTATCAGGCGCAAGACGAGGTGCAACAGAACCACACGGACATTGAACAGGCGTTAGACGACATGGAGAACGCTAATAGGGTGAGATTCATTTATTCAAATTCAAATTATTTATTTGCATAAACATTGTTGTAGTTACATATACAATAATTTGGATCACCATGTTTTGCCATGATTGGCGTGCAAATACTACATATTCAAAATTTATTTATTTTTTATTTAGAATACAATTCAAAAATAATACAAAAATGTCAGATTACTTTAGAGTCAAATTAACACAGGCTTCGTCATAATTAAAAAATCGGTCATTGTATAGAACATATTGGATATAAAAATATTATATAAAAATATTATACATTAATATATGACATCTGACATATGACATTCTTGGTTGGGGACCGTCCATTAATCGCGTGAGGTTGGAAAGGGGGGACTATATAAAATCAAGAAATATCACATGGGGGAGGGGGGGTTGTAGTAATATATCACGTGTATTTATTTTTTCCAGATTATTAACCGAACAGTAACTGTATTTTGTGAAAATTTTGTAGGTGCTAAAAGATACAGGTGATATAGAAGGGGTGGGTGGGGGTGTTAGTCATAAACCTCACGATGTATCACCAAGGGGGAGAATGGGTGTAAAAAAGTCGAAAACCTCACGTGATTAATGAACGGCCCCTTGATGTATCTCCTATCTGTATTCAGTTGTTGACAGTATATGTATGCAAGCCTCCGCTTGTGTGAAGTTTTATAGGTACACTCATTACCCATGTGTGCATACGCACACTTAAATAAGACCAATCAGGACAAAGTATTGCGATCATAGTAAAATATGAAATTCAAAAATCATCTATCTATCCCTTTATTTAAAAAAAATTTAGACCAGGGCCGTATTGTTTGTGATAAATAATTGAAAAGCTATAAAAAATAGTAACGCACTGGTTAAAGAAGAATATAAATATAATAAAATTGTAACAAAATATTAAATGAAGGAAGGGGAACTAAGATCGAGGAAGGGATGGGAGTTTTTAAGTGTGAGAAATACCTTGTTTTTTATATCTAATCTATAATCCCATTAATAATAATAATAAATGCGAGTAGGTCTCCGCAAATCGACGTCGAGCGCCTATTTTGCGTGAAGGGAGATGATTATTAATTGAACCACCCCAGTTCCTCCATGAAGCCCACCAATCTTCCAAGATTGGTGAAGGCCTCAGGTAGTGATCCTAGCTCACCCAGGTATTTCGCTCTGTAATTAGCCACCCCCGGACATTCAAGTACGACGTGAGCAGCTGTTTCTTCAGTCTCCAAGCAGCCTCTGCAAATGGGGCTGTCTGTGACTCCGATTGTATAGAGGTGTTTGTTGAAGGGACCATGGCCAGTCAGTATTCCAGTAAGAATGCGCAGTTGTGGTCTGTGTAATTTCAGTGCGCATCGTGCGAGCTTTGGGTTAATGGTAGGCATAATCCCATTTATTTAGCAGGCCTTTGATAAGTGAGGTGTTGTTGAATTCGTTATAATGCGGTAGTGATATAGGCAGCTCTTCTCCTGCCACAGTTTATTTAATTATTTATTTATTAGCCATACCAACAGTGTACACATAAAAACTTAGAGTTATTTAAATCGAAACATGTATATATAGTAAGCTATGATGTATACACCAATTACAGGTATGTACAAAAAAGTACAGTTGGGTAGAAACGTAGATAATATAACTTATTTCTGTTATTAACTAAAATCTAAGCTAAGACTGAATGCATTGTAGGTTTAAGTTATGTCTTTTAAGTAAGCCATTCAATACAAAATTTTCTAATATTATCACCTTTTTTAATCAATGTATGAAGTTAAGATGTAGTGTGTAATTAGTTTTCTATGTTTTCTGTATGTATTAAGTTTAGGGTATAATGGGGCTGACATAGCTCAATAGCTGTAAATTCCTACAAAATAAAGATTTAAAAGAATAATTAAATAATAACTTTTGCAAAAAATAGATTATTTATGCTTTTTGTGACCTGTGAAGAGTAATAACATTATCTAGTCACGATTCAGTTAGAGTTTAATGGGTGTATACATCATTAAACCTTACCCGCAGAGTTTATTCTGTTGATTTTTGAGGAGTTCTTTGAAATATCTTCCACATGGATGATCAGACTTGAACCAAATTTCTATGGGACCACACTGACATGACACTTTATTCTTTCGAATTTAAGAATTTTCCAAATCGGTCCATAAACGCCGGAGATATAAAAATAGAAAAAAAATACGGTCGAATTGATAACCTCCTCTTGTTTTTTGAAAGTCAGTTAAAAATGTTATTAGGTTCATTACAACTCGGTAGATTCTACCCAACTGTGACAGTATAAAAAGCTGCCTATATGCTCTTTCTACTGTCATAATTGGGTAGAAACGTAGAAACAACAAGTTAATTCTACTGTCGGAAACATTTTGTGATTTCATGTTTTAACAAGTTTTGAATGTCATCTTTCTATGCAAATGTCACTTGTCAGTTGTTAGCTGTCATCAAAGTCCTATAACAGAGTAAGCGCGTTCAGTATCTGGGCGCATTGGTATCGATTGCGCCTGGTGCTCGAACGTCTTATTGACGTCACGACCCAACTACCCTCACTTTGCTAATAGTCTTTATGACTAGCTGTGATTTGTTGTTAACTGACTAGTTCTATAATTGGCCAGTTGTGTAGAATCACAGTACATTTCTATTACATTAGACATAATTATACAAAGCCCCTCTATTAGTTTCTAACACTACAATTAACTAAAAATCTCTTACAGACGGAACAACAAGAGATCGATACATTCCTAGTGAGAAAGTCAGCGGATGTGAAAGAGGAGAGTGAGTTAGACGAGTCGGTGAAACAATCGGACGACGATGGGCATGACACAGATGAATTGTTGGTACGTTTATAACAAAATTTTTTGAGAAATATGTATTTTTTTAAATTAAAACTGTGTTTTGTATATACTGACGATTTTTTGGTAGGGTTTTTACAAAACTTCTTGGGAAATGTGCATTTTTTTAATTAAATAAAAATATTTTTATGTGTACGAATTTTTGGTAATTTTGAAAAAAAATTCTTGGGAAATGTGTATTTTTTTAGGTAAAAAAATTATCTTGAACTAGCCACGGCCCGCGGTTTCACCCGCGTAACTTCTGATCCCGTGGCAACTCCGGGATTAAAAGTAGCCTATATGTTATTCTGATGTATAAGCTATATTGTGGTAAAGTTTCATTCAAATCCATTCAGTAGTTTTTACGTGAAAGAGTAACAAACATCCATACATACTTACAAACTTTCGCCTTTATAATAGTAGTAGGATGTACTGACGAATTGTTGGTATGTTTTGAAGAAAATTTATTGGGAAATGTACATTTTTTTTAAATTAATTGTTTTTTTTTTATGTTTTGCCGAATTTTTGGTATGTTTTGAAGAAAAATTCTTGGTAAATGTGCATTTTTTTTTAAATAATTGTTTTTTTTTAATGTATTGACGAATTTTTGCTATGTTTTGAAAAAAATTTCTTGGGAAATGTGCATTTTTTGAATTAATTGTTTTTTTAGAATGTATTGACGAATTTTAGGTAATTTTGAAAAAAAATTCTTGGGAAATGTGCATTTTTTTTAATTAATTGTTTTTTTTAATGTATTGACGAATTTTTGGTATGTTTTGTAGAAAAATTCTTGGGAAATGTGTATTTTTTATAATTAAAGGTTTATTTTTGTATGCACTGATGAATTGTTGGTATGTTCTTAACAACATTTCTTGGGAAATATGTATTTTTTTTAATTAAAAATGTGTTTTGCATGTACTGACGAATTTTTGGTATGTTTTGAAGAAAATTTCCTGGGAAATGTGAATTTTTTTTAATTAATTGTTTTTTTTAAAAAGTAATGACGAATTTTTGGTAATTTAGAAAAAAAATTCTTGGCTAATGACAGAGAAAGCGACTCTGTCTTATACTTTGTGATGATGATGACTAATTTCTTCAAAAAGAATTTTTTGTCATAAAGAGAAATATTTTTTATTGAGTTTAAAACATAAAATACCTTTTTTCAGAGAATGCTAGGAGAGGATGACCAGAACGGCAAAATTAAAGTGGTGAAGAAAAAGTTGGAGACGATGAAGAAGGAGGAGTCGAGTGATGATGATGAACACATCTTCCATGCGAGTATATTTTTATTTATTTATTATTTATTTATAATTCTTTATTGCGTAAATATATAAAATATTTTATAGAAGGAACATAAAACATATAAACCTTAAATATAACATGTATAAAGTATTTCATAGCGTTTACAGGACATTTAGAACATGTTCCTAAACAAACAAAAAAAATTGTCCAAATTTTTTTTTTAATTTATACAAGTAACGGTTTCAAAAGATCACCCCGTATATAAAAATTGATGATTTTTTTAATGAGATTGTCATAGTCATTTTATGTACAAAAATCTCTATAATAAAAATGATTTAAAAAAAAATCATTTTTTTCTTATGTCAGGACAAGGTTCTTAAGATAGAAAAAAAATTAGAAATTGCTCGGAAAATTTTAAAATTTAAGGAAACTTCACTATAATATAAATTTTACATAACTATAATTTATCAAAGTTAAAATAATACAATATCAGTAAAGTCATATAGTGATTTGACACAGTGAATACAACAATGGTTTATTGCGTCGGAGGGTGTGGGTTCGATCGCCACTAACCTAACTGAAGGCACTTACCCCCAAATTGTTTAAAATTTGTTAGAAAAGCAATAAACAATTTTTATTTTTTTTATATTTATGATGTTAAGAACATTAATTTTCTGCTGTCTATGTATTAATTTATCTATACTATGTATGTATTTACAAAAAAAGAGTATGTTTAAGTATGTCTATCTGTTATCTAGTTTCCATAGTACAAGCTTTGCTTAGTTTGGGACTAGATGGCGTTGTATTAAATGTCTAGGTATATTTATTTATTATATAATTTGTTTTTCAGGGCGCAAATGTGAGACAATTAAAGGTAGCAAAGAATGTATTAATGAAGAAAACAGCATTAAAAGCGGAGCCTGAAGACATGAGTGACGGAGACAGCTTTATGGTAAGAAAGAGAAAAAAAAACAGGCCAAGTGCGAGTCGGACTCACGTACCAACGCTTCCGTATATAAGACGCTCCCTGCCTTATTATAATACTAGATTTTTCCGGCGGCTTTGTTTGCATTCAGACTTTATATATCAAAGGGGGTGGGGGGAGAAATTTTTACACACTAGATGTTAAATTGAAATAGGGCAACATCTGTGAAAACCGCATTCGAATCGATTTAGTAGTTTTCATGTGGTGTGCATATAAACATAGAGGCAGACAGACAGACACCATACACAAGATAACCATATAAAAAAATAAAATATTATTTAACTTATTATAATATGGTGCGGCAGTACCTTCAGAGTAAAAAGTCTTTATATAAAAGCTTATGCTGTTACATAAAGACAGTCGCTGATATAAAGATATAAAGTCGCTTTTCGCTGTCTGTTTGTATGTATGCTTAGCCCTATAAAACTACACAACGGATTTGATGCGGTTTTTTAGCTAGTTAAAAATAAATAATTACTGAATTTTAATATTTCAGTCGTCAGACGAAGCGACCACAGTTAAAAAGATATTCGGCATGAAAAGACACAGTAACGTGGCGGCAAAGAGTACGACTAAATCCGGCGTGATCCGACCAACCATCACTGTTACCAAGAAAGTGGTCACTGTTGATAGGAAAGGAGGTAAATATAGATAAAAGTAAAAAAAAAAATATTTTTTTTTACTTTTAAAAAAAAAATTAAAAATTTGCAGATACTAAGAGAGTTGTCACTGTTGATAGGAAAGGAGGTATTTATTTATTTATTACTTGAAAAAAAAATTATAAAAGTAAAAAAAAATATTTGTAAAAAAATATCAGTTACTAAGAGAGTTGTCACTGTTGATAGGAAAGGAGGTATATATAGATAATCAGTAGAAAAACATATATAAAAGTAAAAAAATGTATTAAAAAAACAGCGTTATTAAGAAAGTCGTCACTGTTGATAGGAAAGGAGGTATTTTTTTATTTATTACTTGAAAAAATAATTATAAAATTAAAAAAAAATGGTTATAAAAAAATCAGCGTTATTAAGAATGTCGTCACTGGTGATAAGAAAGGAGCCATTTAAATATATTTTTTATTAAAAAAAATAATAAGTAATGTTCGGGTTTAAGGCATTATTGCACAAAATCTATACTAATATTATAAAGCTGAAGAGTTTGTTTGTTTGGACGCGCTAATCTCAGAAAGTACTGGTCCGATTCGAAAAAATGTTTTAGTGTTAGATAGTCCATTTCTCGAGGAAGACTATAGGCATCATCATCCCGATATTCCCACGGGAGAGAAGCCCTGGGGTGCAGCTAGTTTAAAAAAAATTAAAAATAATTATAACATAGTATAATCTTGTGTTTGTTTTAATGCGAGTACTTTCCATTTTAAATAAAATACTTTTTAAAGGATTTTAAACGTCTCCCGTGATCACGCTCGCTGTAAAGTGCTCGAAACGTCGGGTTAAATAATAATGTATAATAAACCGCGTTTAAAATCCTTTAAAAAGTATTTTATTTATAACTAGCTGCGCACCAGGGCTTCACTCCCGTGGGAATATCGGGATGATATATAGCCTATAGCCTCCTCGATAAATGGGCTATCTAGCACTAAAAGAATTTTTCAAATCGGACCAGCAGTTTCTGAGATTAGCGCGTTCAAACAAACAAACAAACAAAGAAACTCTTCAGCTTTTTAATATTAGTATAGATTATAACAATAAAAAAACTATTTGACAGATAAAGCAGAGCTAAAAAGCATCAAGCAGGAGGAACCGCAGACTCACGTGAAGACTGAAGATGTGGAGTCCTTCTATGAAGAATTCCTAGACGAGGACTTTGATGAGGTAACACAGTAAAATATATATAATTTAATTAATACTTATAATAAATTTAATATTGACCTTAATGTTAATCCCTATTCTGATATTAATTTTTAACTTAATTTTGTATAATTTAATTTTAATCCTGATAATAATATATCGTTGTTTCTTTCTAAAATACTAGCGTTCCGGCCCGGCTTTGTAAATTCTATATTATGCACTAATTAAATATCTTTTTTAGTGCAGTGTAGATGCCTACATCATAACGTCCAGCAGTTTGGGCTGTGCGTTGATAGATAGCTATATCAGTCACTCAGTCAGTCGACTGACTAATTCCATCAACGTTGTAGTAATGTATCACTTGTATTTATTTTTTCCAGATCCTTAACCGACTGTAACCGTAACTGTAACCTAAACCTGTATTTTGTGAAAAATTTGTAC
>LQNK01002490.1:336798-348000 GCA_001586405.1 Phoebis sennae | reverse complement strand
GTACACGAAACTTCAAATGACGTTTTTTTTTTTTTTAGGGAAAATCAATCATTCATATCCGTTGAAAATACTAAGATTTAACCAAATTATCAGTATTTTCAATGGATATGCAGGATATGACTAAATCCCCACAATTCCCCACACAGAACCATTCCCCACACCATTCCCCAATCGATGCCGAATTACCCGCAAATCGGGGAATTCCCCACACATTGGCAACGCTGGTCTCAGGTCACTTCGGAACAGCTCGAGCACGAATCTCGTTCGTTTGAGACACGCCTCTGTATCTAACACCCGTATTCTAAGAAGTTATCTTAATTTTACTTCCACTCAGGTTACGTCAAATATGACGTTAGACAAACTTCAATTGAAAATTCATAGTATAAAAATATAATATAATAAATAGTTTGAAGTAACGAATGGACATAGGTTTGACCTCTCTACCTATGTGATTTATGCTGTAATAACATGTTTGTATAATAAGTTTTAACATATTCGGTAGGTAATAAAAGTCAAATGACACGACTTTTCAAACATAGATCGCCTTCGTGGCATGTTACGTCTAACTAGACAAGAGAGAGAAAATATGTAACTAAAGATTATTTGGCTTAATTAATTTTTAATGCAATTAATTTCTGTTAACATACAACGTATGTACAACATACAACGTAAGTACACGTGCATCTGTGTGCATGTTGATACACACAGATGCACGTGTACGAACGTGTAGTTAGCGTCACTCGAGTCTTCGGCACACTCCATCTGCCTTTTATTCTCTAATTTGTGACTGTCTCTATTTCTTCAGATAAACAATATTGAAATTTATGTAAGACTTAATTATTTAGATGTAGTTCATACATATATATTGGTTTTATAAGTAGGTTTAGCTAAACCTAATATGTACATTATGTAAATTCCAAATTATAAAAGAGCAAATATTTTAAACGTAATGTCATATTTATTAATAGTCTGTGGTTTGTCCCGGCTGACACTTCCGTCTCGAACTGTACCAAACAAATGACTGATGTGATGTCCATTAAAAAAAAATCAATTCACCCCACGATGATTAGAAAAATCTTCTTTCATACATTAAGTTATTAAAAAAGCTATTGACTATTATAATAGGAAAATCATGGTATCGAAGTAAGTATATAAATATAACTATATAACATATCACTTTTATACAAGTATCATTAAACAAATAAAAACACTTTGTTGTACGATATAAAGTTGATAAAAAAGCAATAACATAGAAATCTAGATATGCTCCAATGTTTCACCCTCGTTTATCACCCTTTGCCGTGGGATTTCCGGGATAAAAACTATCCTATGTCCTTCCTCGGGGCTCAAACAATCTCTGCATAAAATTCTATTCAAATCGGTTCAGTGGTTTAGGCGTGAACAAGAGAAAGATAGAGAATAATACTTTAGTATCAAGTTTTATACTAAGGTTCAAAATTGTTTAATTAAAACTAGCTGTGTTCTCGTGGCATTTCCGGGATTGAAAGTAGTTTGTCCTAAGCTATTTCCTTATCAAATTTCTGCTCAATTAGTCCAGCAGATCTCGAGTTATAAGTGTTGTAACAAATCCGTCCTTATTTTATAAATATATATGTATATAGGTCGAATAATATTCATATAGAAGATTTATATTTTTATTAAATTAATGACAATAATGCCGAATATTTTTACATTAAGTATACGTTTTTGGCTTAGTTACTTCCATACAAAAATATCAATAGCCTTACTTTATAATAATTACCAAGATCTTATCACCTCGCCCGATAATTAATTAAAAAACCAAAGATTAATAATCACCCATACTAGATATGACACGTGACATTATCGCACAAAATATGATATTTCAATACAAATCACTAATGACTGGTCATCAATATGTGACCGGTCTTGAGTAGATTTTCCTGTTTAATCATCGGAGTTCACCTTTGTGTTGTTACTTGCGTCACTGTGATGCGTTGTGAGTTGAGTAGAATAAAAAAAAAAAAATAAAATAATAGGTTATAAATTAATTAACTTCCATTGACTTCCGAATAAGTGAGCAGTGACAGAAGCTTCTTTCATTGTTAGGAATGGATGTTTTATATAAATCAATAAGATTAATATTCAGGGACATTTAACTCTAGATGACGTATCTAGCCCCAAACTAGTCAAAGCTTGTACTATGGAGACTAGATAACTGGTAAATATAATTAGACATGCTATATTTTTTGTAAACACATATTTAAATCAACACCCAGACAGTAGAACATTACAATGTTCATCGCATAATATTTTTCTAACGGTGGGGATCGAACCCACACCCTCCTCAATCGGGTCGATAATATATCTATAACAGAAATAAAAATGAAAAAATAATTATGGGACACTAACGTTTAACTCGTATATTGTTTAATTGTTTATATAAATAAGGCAAAACTAACATATTATAAAAACTATTATTTGTGAATGTGGGTTTTTGACCCAATCCGAGCCGAGATATTACATGACTCTCATTTTAAAAAGCGTCACTACGTCCCACAAAAATTTAAACACTTATTAACATGTCAATAAACATAAATATATCCCTTCAATCAATAACCTTGTATTTGAAAATTAGCCAACATTTCTTACTGTTACAAAATGTAGCTATCGCAACATCGGAAGCGTTACGTCACACACTTTCGTTCGCTTTGCCACGATCGATATTATCTGTGTACATTTTTTATCTGTATCTAGTAATTGTTTTTCTATGGTCTGTCTTGTCTATAGTGCTATTTGCTTTTTGTTCTTAATTGATTTTTATTCACCTAGCTTTTAATCGCGGTTTGGTTCTGATGAATTTCTCACGTAAATCTCACGGGAATAGTAAGTTTTTTTTTGAAATAAAAGGCATGTGGCATCCATATTAACCACTATATGTAAAAAAAAATTGAAAAATCGTTGACGTTGAAAGATAACAAACGATCAAAGTTTCTTTTGTTATAATATATGATTGCATTGAATTTTTCAATAGATCAAAAATATAAATATAACCGAATCCAACCTACTTTTAATTGATGATATGAACATTATTTTTATTATTTATTATTTAGTATTAAATAATATAACTACCATTCAAAACAATACAAAACGAAATAAGAAAAAAAACAATAACATGCAGTTCTATATCATAATTAGTTTCATTCAAGTTATTATGAAATTCCACGTAAAATTTAATTGTACAAAATAACTTTTCAACAACATAAGTTTTTTCTAATTTCCTTAATTTTATCTGACCTTTAGCGACGTGTCTGGTCATAATTTATATGTTTATGTATTTTCTCTTGAATATTGGAAATCGTTTCGATTGTCTTTTTTCGTATATCATTAATTATCGTATTTGCCTTTTGTTGAATGGTAAGAATTCATAGTTTGCTAAGCTATAGATAATATTTTGAATTCAAAATTAATCTGCCTCTCAATTTTACCGCCAAAATAACTCATGTATAAATGATGACAGCTATTAATTATGTGATTTAAAAATACGATTTATGTCATTTGAAGGTTCTATTTTATTAAATTATCGCTGTTTGTTACTCAGTGAATGCTATAGTGGCACGAAAATTGGAGAAATAGGTCATTTAAGTTGTCCTATAGTATCCTATATGTATTGCATTCCGTTTTAACTCTTTATTGCCTATGCCACAATAGCATTCAGCTAGTGGTGTCTTCTGTATATTTGTTTATCTATTTATATCTATAATGTATTAAATGTAAAAGATTGGATGTTTGTGTGTCAATCACGTCGTAACTACGAAATGGATTTTGATAAAATGTCATATAGAGATAAATTATACATAGATTATGTTTTAGGATACCTTTTATTGTTCTATAAAATGAACTAAAAGTCTATCAATTTATCGGTGTGTCTATAAATTGTATATCTAGTGTGTGCAAAATTATGCATTTTAACAAAAATAAACTCTACATCTGATATTTCGACACAAATAAAGTGATTAGACCAAACACCATTAGCATAAATTTATTTTTATATCAAAATAAAATAATCTTCCTTGAATGATTGTTATTTCCTATGATTGTAATTTATACGTTTATTCGAGAAATAAAAGTTTTAATTTTAAATTTGACTTATTCATGAATGTTCAATGACCTCTTATGGCAGTTATATCATACTGTTATTATCTTACTAGTTTGTGAGTATGGGTGGATGGAATGTGTTTGTAACTCTTTCCCGCAAAAACTACTGCACCGATTGTGATTTATCTATTTTAAATTATTAAATTAAACAAGATTTTTCTACTTTCAGTGTGAAGTCTATTTTTTGACAAAGAGTTATTATTTTCCCATTTTAGTAACCTATTAAATCTTCACATCAGAACGTCACAATTCAGTCTCAGAGTTAGAGTTTAATACTTCATTAAACATTTAAAACTTAACAGAGCTTATTCTGTTGATTTTCGAGAAAACTTCTCGAATATTTTCCACATGGATGATCAGACTTTAATCAATCAAATCAGATCAAATTTTAGTAAATTGAAATATGCGGTAATATACATAAAAAAATTCGAATTGAAAACCTCCTCCTTTTTTCGAAAATCGTTTAAAAATAAGGTCCTCTGTAGTGAATATACTTTAACATAGATAATAATCAATCAGAATGTATTAACTAAAAACAAACCAGCATTTTTAAATTTAAAGGCATGAACCTTCAACCTACACTTTAATTTGGTTAAATTAAGATAAATTCGAACTTTACCCACTTCACGGTCAATCGATGATCAATTTTATTAATTTGTTGATGGATTAGTAGATGAACACATGTGTAAGGGTGATCCTTGATAACAAAAGAAAACAAGAAAATAAAAAAAAATACAAAAATATGTCTATATAAAGTCGGGTTTGTTACAACACTTATAACTGGAGACGTGCAAGACCAATTCAGTAGAAAATTCGAAGGAAGATAGCTGAGGACCAGGAGAAGGACATAGGATACTTTTAATCCAGGAAATTCCAAGGGAAAGGTGGTGTTCATGGGCGCTGGTGATCACTTAACATCAGGTGACCTACATGCTCCTTTGCTAGCTCTGCCATAAAAAAGTTATGTATAAAAAATTTCTTATACAAAAATTATATTTCTATTTCTAAATGTGTGCGAAAGCATTTCTTAAAGTAGGTATTATTAGTAAAATTCCAACAACTCACCTTTAAACTTATAGTTCGGCTAGCTGTTCAAATTCAAAATAATTCCTAATTGATTATTATGAGTAAAAAGCTTACAATCTTAAAAATAGCCGTTAAACTTCCATTATTCAAGGGTCACCTTAAGCCTACAAAATTAAGCTTGCAACAAGTTTCTTTAAGGCCTATACCTCGAGACTTGCGGGTAGCGGAGCGGTAGCGGAAAGCGACACTCGTTACTAGCACCGCTGTGCCAGCGCTGTTTTCGAGGACCATAAAAGAAAAGTAAAATAATATTAGTGATTCTTAGGAGCACACATTTCAGTCCTCCATAACTTATATTATTTTACTTCTAAGTTGCCCTTCATACTGTTTTCTCAGCATATAAAAATAATAAAACAAAATAAATTATTAAAATCGTCAATCTACAAAAATGTTTGGTTACTGTTATTATACTTACTATACATTATATTGTTAGTAATGTTAGTTACAATACTTTGTTTTTAATGAGTGTTTGCTTAGCCAATAAACTCAGTGGTTTGGCGATTGTTTAGATGTAAGATACCATGTACCTTTTTGAAATCTATACTAATATTAAAAGTTTGTTTGTTTGAACGCGCTAATCTCAGGAACTACTGGTCGGATTCGAACAATTTTTGTAGTGTTAGATAGCCCATTTATCGAGGAAGGCTAAATGCTATATATTATACCGATATTCCCACGGGAGTAAAGCCCTGGGGCACAGCTAGTAAATAAAAAATGATTAAACGCTCAAGATTTCCGCTCACTCGCCACCGCTACCGCTCCGCTAGATTCGAGGCAGCGGCTTTAAACCTCTATTACCTAAATAGTTGCAAAATCGTCAATAATTGATTTTCAGCTAGATTTGAGCTCATCCAATCCTATGATGCAATACTACAGGAAAACCGATTATATCTATGATAATTCAATTTTACAATTTCTTCATCACTACTAACAGCAGCCCGCGTGTTTACTTGCGTTTGCGTTATTTTTCTATATTTATATTATAAAGAGGATTCATTTGTGTGTATGGTTATTTTTAGTGTAGTATTATTTCATAGTCTTCTTCACTGATACCTGATTCCTAACCCAACGTTTAAGAATCGTCGAAACAAGAATTTAAATAGAAGATTCATTTATTGAATAACTTATTAAAGTATTCCCTATTTCATTCGCAGCTAAAATAATAAATATAATAATATTTTAAGAAATACATGTATTAGTTGTGTTCACTAATGGGCTTGTTCCTTCCTCCTTGAATCGGTAATCAAGGAGGTTGGACTTAAGCCAAGCCCATTACGGCGGGGATCCAACGGGCAGTCCTACTGGACAATGCTCGGATAGTCCGCAGGTTCCTCACTCAGTCATCCTAGGCTCCAACCGTTTGTCCTCTCAGCCGGAGTTTATTACAATACACCAACTTAAGTCAAGATACTTAACGCCATAACACCACAAAAATTAATAGTTCTAACCAAAACTTGGAGAAATTAAAGCTCAACGTCTCCGTTGGCTCGGGCATGTAAAACGAATGGGTGAAAATCGAGGACTGAAGAGAGCATATCTGTAATAACTGACAAGAGACCGCTCAGGACCGGGCAAGATGGAGAGTTCTCGTCTCGTAAGCCAAGACCCACTTCGGGGTTTCAGTGCCATAGGAGTAAGTAAGTAACCAAAACGTGATCGTAATGTTTCAGCGAAAAATAATTGAACCCAATTCACAAGTTTGCAAATACCGCACGCTCGACCGCAAGCCGATCGTGTTTAGCGATTACTTAATGCATTGCGCGGTTACCGAACTATTTGTTAGTACTGTTGTCTGACCAGATTGTTTCAGGAAAAACTGCGCGGGTTTTTTAAGATTTCCGCTGGATTGCGAAATCTGTATGAGGATTTGTAGGACTTGCATAAAGGCTGTTGTAGTCGTCGCACATTACTAGTTAATATGTAGGTATTAGTAGTTTTTACTAGCACCAATTCTCGTTTTGCTTATCGTTCGAAGATATTGGTGTTGGCGCTGGGGTTCTATCTCGCCTTTTTCGATATTCGTAATACCTTAAGCATGTAATACCTACGTAAACATTACTTTATTTACTTAAATTTACAGAGAAGTTTATGAATGAATGAATGAATACTGTGTATTGTGTGTAAAAGTGTTATACATAAAACTAAAATCTAAAATATGACACATAACATTAGCGTACCCCGTTGCTTGACTATTTATATTCTGAAGCAAAATTAATACAATATTTAAAAAATAATGCTACGTATAATGCTAGATATATATTCCATTCACGTGGGAACGGCAGCGTCAGCTTTAGCACTGCCGTAATAACCTAGCAAAGTATAAAACTCTTGTAAATTAGGCAAGTCAGGGTGACAAGACTATTTCTATCTATTTCAGGAACTTATACTGCATTTCTTTTTACATCCACCCTAACATAGTTGTTTGCAGCAGCAGTTGTTTGCATAAGAACGCCTTGAGTGCACGTACTCGCGTGTTAACAGAATGAGGACAAGTTTTACTAAACCATTAGTGGCTATTAAATGCTCAGCTATGCAATACAACCAAACAAACGTTGAAAATTCGCTACATGGAAGTGGTCATTCTGTGTAATATATGTTCTCTAAATGCGTGGTGCATTTTCCATCAAAAGTACTGATAATTATTAATATATTATATAGTATATTATAAAGTAATATATTGAAATGTTAAAGAAATTTATTTGCTAAAATGTCTTAAGGTCTTATTAGCAATTTGATTTAAACATTTTGCCCGCGTTATAGGCATGCTAATATTACATTTAATTACATAATGTCAAATTATAATGAAAATGTAAATTTTTTGCAAAAAAAATACAAAAATTTTACTCAATTACATTTTTCCCGAATTTCTGTTAAAAGTATGGAAAGTTCACCGACGAATCACCATTAGAATCGAAACTAACTACATATACGGGTAGAAGATATATAATACAGAAAGGTAATGAGGCAACAAATGAATCTTTAGTAGAAGTTATTTTAAGTGTAATGAGATATACAGTGATACAAAAAAAATGGGAAAAGTAGAAGAACCAGCCAAAACAAAAACTGTACGAGGTTTATGCGAAAGCAAAACACTCAATTTTATATATATAAAACTCAAAAGTTTCAACCGTTAAAACGAGCAGTATTAAATCACTCTACTTCGAAGCGAACTATGTAATATTGCAATATGATGACAGCCCTATAAAGAGTAGATATTTATTAGATAATCATCATAAAATCTTCGTATTTAAATTGATCAATAGATTGTACAAATACAAGCAAATAAAACGTCTTATCGTTGACTTGTTGACGTTTATATTATTCGAATATACAAATGTATTTTTTTAAACTGATATCTTTAACGCGACGTCCTCTTCTTGGTTTTTTAAATGCTATCGCGTCAAATAAAAAAATAATAATAAGATAATTAATTTGGAATAGAATCATACCTCTATAGGCACCTAAAGCTATTTGTACATAGAAAAGATCTATCTACACTAATATTATAGAGAAGAAAACTTTGTTTGTTTCATTGTAATAGCTTACAAACTTCTGGACCGATTTTAAAAATTCTTTCACCACTCTCGATTCTATAGAGTATTTTATAAAGAGGATACATTTCTGTGTATGTTTGTAATGTTTTCACACAAAAGTGATGAACCGAATTTAAGAATTCTTTCATCAATTGAAAACTGCATCTTCTCTGAGTGATATAGGCTATATTATAACATTATGCTACGAACAGTTAGTCTCTGTCATTATTGGGTTTGAGAATGGCATTTGATTCGATTTCATATATTTTTAGTTAATTAGGATCTTAAAATAAGACAGTCAATCTAAATATAAGCTAGCCTACAAGACTAAAAAGTAATTTTTATCTACCTTAATTAGGACATTAAAATTATTCTAATATAATGTCCACTGTCACTTGCTTAGTGTCTGTTAATAAAGTGGAAGTAACTTCGTTCATGTGCTTCGGGGATTCGATTCCACATCAAAAAATTCATTGTCAGAATCAATATTTCATTTCTAAATTCCCAAAATGTCGGTATTCAATGTATAATATTATTTTTAACCGAAATGATGATATAAGCCTTTCAGATAATCTCCTTTCGAAATCCAAAACTATTATATAAATAAACATTCACTTTATCACGAAGTAATAATACCAAAGCGGTTGTCGCTACTTTTTATTGCATATCGATTTTATCTATTAATATGGAATAACGCGTTATTTTTTAAATCAATGTACATCAGAGTCGATTTGCGCGGTAAATTAATTTTCAAAAATCGAATTATGCTCTTTTCAGAAACTGCTTGGAAAATTCTTGATCCTTTCAAAATTTTTGATATTCCTTATTAAAAGCACATTTTTCTGAAGATTGTTTGTAATTTTCTAACAATTCCGGGATTAAAGGTAGCCTATAGGTTATTCTGAACATTTACCTTTCGCATTTATTTAGTAGGATTTTTTCTTGTGAATAACTGTTTTGCTAATAAAAATTATAAACGCACGTTCAGTAAGAGTAAATAATGTTTTCTATAATTATCTAGTATCAACAAGTGTAAACAGAAGGAAATGTCCAATGTCAACGCACGCACGGACGGCGTACACATATTTATGTCATTATCTATATCAGAGTTATTGCATACTTAGGGTACATTACATCATTTTTTGTATCTATTAATTTTATTATTTATACGTTCACTTCTGCTCATTAATACAAAATAGATATGTACTAACAAATATATTTGTTTTTATGTATCCCGATTCTGTAGGATTTTCGGGATAAAAACTATCCTATGTCATTTCTGGAGTTACAAAAAATCTCTGTACAAAATTTCATCCAAATCGGTCCTGTAGTTTCGGAGCCTATTTAATAAAAACAAACAACAAACAACTCTTTATAATATAAATATTTTTGAAAAGTATTATAATTTTAATGGTATTTATTCCCAGATACGTATTTATAAAATTAAATATTATAATAATTATTATTTCTTTTTACAGGTAAGTTGAAAAACCTTCACTGAAGGACTTCATAACGTCAAAAAGTGCAGACGTCGAAACAAAATTGGTTTGTAAAACAATAATATAGTAATTTATGATTAATTTATTGGGAAATTTATGATATAATTAAAAATGACTAATAAATAAATATTAATTTTAATATAGTTTTAATGAGTGCGTGCTATTATGACCAAGCCGGTTTGCAGTACCAATGTATTTATATTGTAAAAAATACACGTTATTTGTGTATATGATAAGTAAATAAAAAATATGAGAGTGGTTTTGCGCAATTAAGCAATGAGTTTGTGTCATATAAATGTAATTTTTATGTCAACTTGACATTCACGCTTGGCGGTCCGCCATATTGTTCTAATGTTAATGCGTTGCGATATTTCAGACAGAAAATTGTGAAATATACTATAGGTAAT
This sequence comes from Phoebis sennae, assembly GCA_001586405.1. NCBI lineage: Eukaryota > Metazoa > Arthropoda > Insecta > Lepidoptera > Pieridae > Phoebis > Phoebis sennae. The sequence continues at coordinate 337,338 of LQNK01002490.1, read as the reverse complement.
TTTCCTTATTTTGTAGTTATATCAGTATATTTATTTTCTTCAATATGAATACTGTTATTTATATAGTTTTATTTTTGATACGGTTTATGTAAACATTGACACATTATGATAGATTCATAAACCTGAAGTAAAGATGAATTACATTTTTAATCACAATTTTCGGCTAATGGAGGTATTAATAAATTACTTTTAAACATGAATGATCGTTAAAGTTATAACTACAAAATGTAGTTATTAAATTTTAGACCTCTACAATTTAATAGCATACGTATGTATGAACTTCAATTGGGCAAAAATGGACCACATTTAAAACAAGGACGTCCTTATAACTACAAAATTTATTTAGGAAATTGCTTAAAACCTTTTAATTCAAGCACCATTTCTAACAAACGGCCACAAACCGCTCCTATTAACAATACTTTCTGGTAGGGGAGCCCACGATGCTAAATCGGGATTTACTCGAGCGTTATAGAGACCTATTGGGTTGAGAAGCTTAGATAATTAGAAGAAAAAAATGTCATATAATACATACCGTTTCAT
>LQNK01002490.1:324819-336459 GCA_001586405.1 Phoebis sennae | reverse complement strand
CGTAACTAACTCACCTTATCTTAATCTGACGCGCTCGAGAATGTCTGATGATCAATTTTTTTTTACTAATCTGATCCTTTATCCCTGAAGAGCGAACATATATATAAGGCTCATACTTGATGGGAGTACTTATTAAGGTACAAGGTATCCCCCTATATATTAATCTGACGCGCTCGAGTAAATCCCGAAATCCCCTCTTGGGCTCCCCTACCATTCGATACTTCACTTCCTATCGCGCAAAGCACGTGCGCGTTACAACATAGCTGCGTATGTGTGTGTGAATGCGTTCACTTTCCTTCCAGCGTATTATCTGTGGCTATTTTGTACGACCGCGCCAAAAGGAGTTATGTTTTTGTATCTACTGTTCTACACTAACGTTAAAAAGAGGAAAACTTTGTTTGTTTGATTGTAATGAGGCTTAAACACTACTGGACTGATATTAAAAATTTTTTCACCTAAAGCTACGAGTAAGTCAGCTAGTGTTGAATAAATATATGTTAGAGTCACGAATTACTTAGAAACTTGAATTTGTTTTCGATGATCAATTGTGCAGAAATGTTTTCTTATTCTTCTTCTTCTTAAAGTGCCTCTCCAACTAGTGAAGGTTGGCAGTCAGCTCCGCATACTTATTTCGTTCCTTAGCGAGGGTGAACAGTTTTCTTATTAGCTACGATTAATTAATATGTGTTTTGGAAGAATTTTTATCCTCCCCATAATTGAATACTTACGAAATCTGTTGGGAAAATGTATCTTTCCGACGCGTCAAGCTAGTGCCTATAGCTGACCGACTGCGCAAAATTTATTATTTTGTATTCAGTATAACTGAACATTATTTTTGAAACAAGAATGATTTTATTAAGGAGTGTAGTGTTATATTCTTTTGTTCAATAATTCATAAATGTTTATTCAAAACTTATATTCTATGACAATGGTAGACGAGACAATCTTTACAAGCTGGATAGAACTAGACTGCTATAGTATTAAGAAACATAGCTGTTTATACATTCTTTTCAAAAATAATATTCGAAATATGTAAAGAATAAGAAGTTTTTAGCGAAATTAACGTATTCATACCCAAAAGAATAACGTTAATAACAATATCTGAAATTTAATAAAAATATTATTTACGATCCTTGAAGTAGGTAATTTAAATAATATATAAAAATTCTTGCTTTTGTTTTAAGTTATATTCACACTTCAAGGTTTTTGGCGTAATAGTTATTGACCGTGGCCCCTCGTGGGGCAAGGGGCATACATCTTTACGAATAACTTTTTTTTTAATTTTTAGACGGATTAGGTGAAATTATACTTTTTTAAATCTATAGATCCCGAATTTAAAGCAAGACATATTTAATCTGTGTTCTTATTTATGTCGTTTTAGGAAATGCCTCCAGATTAGGAAGTTACTACCAAAAGTTAATATTATTCGTCTCGTAATTTGTATAATATTTCTTTAAATTAAAATTAATTAAAAAAAAATAATTTAGAATAAAGAGGTGTTTTATAAATAAATTTTTAAACTCTTATTAGTTAGTTCATGTGCCATCATTATATTATCACCATCAAATTAATGAGTCAGAAATATTAGGAAATACTAATGGATTCCATACACGGCTAGAAAGTCGATAGTTCGCGAAATACCATAGTCACGAAATCGCTTTTTTAAAATATCTCGTTAAATTATTTCCTATCTTCAAACATGTGTATAAAAATTATGTTTTTAATTTTATTGCAATTAAATAAGCTTGTTGGTTGCTAAATAAGGAATAATGTCTTTTTATTATTTAATTCAAAGGAATAAAAGACTGAGTGTATCATGAGTCATAACATTATCAACGGCTTTTTTAATAACCTTCATGTTATTCATTCCTTCATGTTATGAATCCAGAAAATCCGTAAGAAAAAGCCGCAAAACAAGTAAGGCCAATGCATTAATGGTCCATTTATATATAGTTATACATATAAAGATTTTAATAGGCGCGCTTTTTTGAGAAAAGGTAAGGCATTTCGTCCTCCGTACTCTCAACTATAAATTTGCAAAATCTAAAGGAGATTGAAGGTAAAGCGTAAAGAGTAAATATAAGAGAATAAAAGACGGATGGAGTGTACCGAAGACTCGAGTGACGCTAACTACACATGCGTACACGTGCATCTGTGTGATTAAAAAAATAAATAAGCCAAATAATCTTTAGTTACATGTGATAGAATAATCCACATTCTTATTTTTGCTTTTGGGTACAACTTTTACAATGTTCTAATAACACAAGACGACAATTTTTAACAAAAAATATAAATCTCTCGTTACATGTTACGTCAAACTATACAAAAGTCACATATTTGCTTTTGGCATCACTCGAGTATCTCGACTAGTCACCTTTTATTCTCTAATCTGTGGCAAAGAGATAACAAACAAGCTTAATTTTGCATTAATAACAATTTTCTTTAATTTAAACAATATTCTTGTTTAATCGCGGAAGTCGGCGCCGTCCTTGTGAGAGTATTGACTCTTACTTATTTACCGCTTATTTTTCTCGTTTTAAACCTGTTCAGTTTTTACGCATTTACATTCGAAAGGCTAAGGATTTTATTGCTAAGTAAAGGAGACGTTATTTGACACTTAATTCGTGGGTCCTTTGAAGTCGATGATTCTTTAAAGTTTATCGCGTTATGTTTTAAAACCTACGTAAACAGATGTAAATTATGTACAAATATAAGATCATTTCAAGCTAGCCTTAATTAATTTGCAGTACAATCATAAATATAAACACTTAAAAATAATAACGAGTGTCTGCAATGGCACTTAACATTTTTTTAATTTTATTTTTTATATCTAGTCCAATTTATGCACTCTACACTTATCTTTTATCCGACTCCCTTTTGACTTCGCCATATTATACCGTTGTCAAAATCACAAATAAAAAAAAACAATTTTTTTTGTGATCCTCTTTGGAGTTACGCCTCAAAGTGTATTACAATCCCTTCTCAACTTCATCAATTGTATTAAAATGCTAAGTATTTGTGTTGTAATACTATAAAGGATGGATGTATCTTACACCTACATCAAAGTCTTTGTCTATAGTTCGCGTGTTTGAATATTAACGAAATAATTTGCTATTAATTTTGCTCATTATGTTTTATTAATTACTGATATTTTGATAGTACATTCGCTTAATAATCTACACAAAATAAATCAGTTCGATATTATTTTCAATCTATTTACAGTTTTTGGTATCTTTTGAGGTTAGTACGTTTTTATAGCTTCCTATATTGTTGTTTTATATATTTTATAGCTTCTTATAGTGTGTATACAATGGCTTTACAATGTTTGTATCAGCATTTTATAATGTTAATTTACTACTCCTACTCCTAAACTGGGTATCGTCCACTGGCTACATATGACACCACAATATTGTAAAAAAGTATATTACTTAATTTTACTATGGATAAACTCAAAATTAAAATAAACAATTCGACATTCATCAATAAATGAGTAGACATTTATAGCACAAAAGCTTTTTGTCTCAGCGGTAGTAAAAAAAATCGAAAGGTGATGTTTGAAACACGGGACCTTCAAGAGACGAGCCTGTATTTTGAATTGAATAGGCTCCGAAACTGCTTGACCGATTTGGAAGAAATTTTGTACAGACAGTCTTTTAAACCCGAGGAAGGTTTAAACAAGGTTTAAAAAGGTTAGTTTTAAACCGAAAATCCTACGGGATTCGGAGATATACGCGGGTTAAACCGCGAAGCTCAGTTAGTAACCAAATAAATAATCATACAAATACAATTGTCGAAGTATTGAGCCGCCAGTGTATTGCACTCAATCATTCGTTCACTCTAAGCGTTTGCCCTATCCAAAGTTCTTGCTCAGGTCGTTACCTTTGTACATTCCTGTGAAAACAGTGCCGGATTTAGCGTAGGTGTTATAAACAGTTTTAGAAGGGGCCCTTTACATTGGTTCCTTACTGGCCTACTGTCGTGGAGGGAGTGAAGAATAATAACATTAAAGGGCCACATATGAGAATAAAAGGCAGTTGGAGTGTTTTGAAGACTCGAGTGACGACGACTACACGTACGTACACGAGCATCTGTGTGAGTGAAATTTGAAAATTTCGAAGCCCTCGTGATTTGTTATGTCAAAAACATTTTTGTATTTGCTTTTGAACTTTGTATTTGCTTTTCGGCGTCACTCGAGTCTTCGGCTGCACTCCATCTGCCTTTTATTCTGTAATCTGTGAGTATTACAGACACGATTCGTTTTCAGTAACAAGCGGTTATCAACCAATCGGAACCAAATTTTGGTTATGTTATTATAGATGCTCTTTATACTTACGCCTAGTAGGATTTGTTACGCCTGACGCTTTTTACTCTCTAATCTGTGGTTATACTATAGTTCTGTTGTTTATAGGAACCGGGCCTGCAGTACCGCGCTGGTGACAGGTTATTGTTATCTGAAACACTCGCATGCCATTCACATGCTAACCGCATTTGACCGCAAATTTTCAAACGCCCCGCCATTGTCTAGTTACATTGAATTCTACTAACATTGTGTTTGCTTTACTAGCAACGTTTCTTGGTTTTGTTGTTGCTTGTCTATGGAATTTTGACGAGATATATTATGAAATAGTATAGAAAAATATTTTTAAACTTGTCGGGGTTTATTTAGATTTAGCCACGTTACTAATCAGCCAGGTGTACAGTTCAGTATCATACAAGTTTTCAGCTTGCCTCAAAGCTTGCTTGCCTCCCCGAAAATGGTCCTAACTCTCGGAATAAATTATTAACAAAAAAAGTCGAGATAATAAGTTAAATTGCTAAAATAACCTGGTAAATGACGAATTTCAATATATAAAAGGGCCGTTTTTATTCATTTATGGACTAATTTTGGAAATGTTGGACAATTTGGATATTGTCACTCAATAAAAAGTATTTCTTTTTATAACAATATTAATACGTGGACTTTGAAAATGTATGCTGACACTCAATAAAAGGTATTCTTTTTATAAAGTGATGACTGCATTTTTGATTTTAAACGCGTTTTATTATACATTATTTTATGTTTGATGTTTTATAATCGTTAAAACAGAATACTATAAACTTACATTGTTATTGTTCATTTATTTATGCGTACAAAAATTATAAGAGTCTGCCAAATTTACATTAAAACATCAACGCTTACTCCAGTAGTCATATTTGTTACGTGTACATATAAGATCTATAAACCGATTCATTTGATATAGAGAGAAAACAAAATTAATTTAATTTTACGTTATAAAAATAAATTATGAGAGAGTGGATGCGAATAACCACTTAATGCTTAAAATTCTCCACAAATCGACATACGCACTTGGTCAATGCCCTTTGCCTTTGAACTGTACACCAATTATTGGTTGATAAAATTGCAATATCATACACTAAAAAATTAAGAGATTGAATATGCGAGACAAAGAGGGAAGTATCTTCCTTCTCTGTCACGTTAAAAACGCATTCCATTCTCAATTTTCGATTCGATCAATTGTTCGAAATGTCACTACAATCGGATCCGGAAGATCCGGATGCGAATAATCCGCATAAAAGATGCTATCCGTTTTTATTTAACCATGGAATCACTTCCGACGCGGAATTAGTATTGTCATTGTTTTATGGCAAATTATTTTTGTCCGTTTATGGATATTACGCTAAGTTTCGTACGAGGCTGTGGGAATAGGGTTGTTGTGTGATTATATGACATTATAATAATCTAAAACCGCAAGTGCAAGCCATTCTTACGCAAGCTGGTTTTGTATACGTGCGTTATTTTTAATCTGTAGTCTTATTGTTTCACTGATATTGTTCAATCTATGTTGGGCTGCAAATATAATTATTAAATTGTTGTCTATGTCTGTTAAAATTTTGTATATTTTATATGTTACGGTTACATATTTTTTGGTACCTTATCGGCTACCTCAAGTGATGTCATAGCTTAAAAAATAACTAATTACATTATAATTTAAGCGCTATTTTATATTAATTACTTCATTTAATTGTTTGGAGGTTGCAGTGAGGCCAATTAAGGCCCGGTTTCTATAAACAACGGAATGTCATTGTATCAGATACGATACGATACGTTTTTATTAACGAGCGGTTATAATCAACTAATCGGAACCAAGTTTTTTTAGTTATGTTAACGCTAAGTTTATTATAGATACGCTTTAGACTTACACATAATAGGATATAACACTGTCCCTAAGTAAAACGACTAATTTTATTTGTTAAAAAAGGAATGCAGAACAATCTTGTGTTACTATTTAATTTTAAGAGACTTTTCCTCTTAATTTGATTTTATTCTTATAATATTTTAGAGACAATATCTACTAGCTGCTCCTCGGTTTCATCCGCGTAACTTCTGATCCCGTGGCAACTCCGGGATTAAAAGTAGCCATTATTTTATTCTGAACCCTTATCTATATACAGTATACTAAGTTTCAGCATAATAGTTGCAGTAGTTTTTGCGTGAAAAAGTGACATACATACACACATAAATACCTACATACATCCTCACAAACTTTCGAATTTATAATATTAGTAGAATTACAAGGCACAAAAAATAAAATACAAAGACAAAACTTACCTTGTACTGTCATCGTTAAATACAAAATGCATTAGATTGTCACAGATTTGCGTAAGGTACGATTTCCTCCAACGTATTTCAACTTCCTATTGTCGCAAGTGAACATCTGGGTTAGGGACATATGTAATCTTTCGGTTTCGTGAGCTTATACAATTATATTTATGTAATGATACTTGCGAGGAAAAATGATACTTGTGAATGAAAATGTAATGGTACTTGAAGGTTTCTTCAAAGTCAAATTTGACGTTGAAAATTGTGAAGTCATTCTGCTTTGACAGGGAAATGAGGTTTATAAAGTGTTCCTAAATGTAAAATTGGACATAAACCCAAATCATAATTATGTGTCAAAACCGAAGGACCCTTTCGTGTATCTATATAGTTATATTTTTTGTTATGATAGTTGTAAGGAATATTGTATACGTACAACATAAATGTATGTTTCTTCAGGAAGTCAAATTTGACGTGGAAATTATGACGTCACGGTGATACTTTGTAATTAATACCAATGAAGTAGAAGGAATGAAATTAAGTGTATTTATGGAGTTGTAAACTATAATAACAATGTAATAAAAGTGATATAGTGTATAAAGTGACCGCTAAAAAGAATCAAGTGAGTTTCTAGGCAGTTGTTCTCGGTAGAATCGATTTGATAGATCACTATGTCAGTCAGTCACCTTTGAGTTTTATATATACATATAGACTAGCTTTTGGCCTGCGGCTTCGCTTGCTTAGACTACAAAAATTACTTATTTAGTATTACAACAAAATTAAATACAAATTATGCGTAAATGAAATTGCATAAATATTTAACGTAATGAGCGTTTAAAAGGAAGTGATTATTACTTAAGTAGTCGTTGTGAAATATTCGACGGAACCATGGCTAAAAAATACCGATTTTACGTTATATAAGATTAATAATAATTAATTGATTGGTTCTTTGACACTAATTTCTTTAAGTACGGTAATCTTACTTAGGTTAAAATATGAAAGTTTGTGTATATTAATGACGAATTTGAATGAAATTTGGCATAAGGCTTATAAGTTTTTTCCCTATATATCGAAGTCACGTGTGTCCTAATGAAGAGACCGTTTTTTGGAGACGTATTTGAGCTGTTAAAAACTTATATGATACCTCTCCTATTATTATACCCAGACATGAAGACTGCAAACCTTGCTAGCGAATAAGGGATTTTTTACAAAGCAGATAGAGATATATTTATAGCAGATACATTTCACTTGTCAATTTCTACTTAGATCAGCAGGCTTGATAGTCTGAGATTGGAATATTTTTCTTCCCTGATACAGACAACAGGGATCGTACTTTTCAGTTGCAACGCGCTAACCGCTGAACAAACCAAACAGTCTTTCTTAGTATCCACTAAGTTCATAGTGTAAAGCTAGTCTGCAAATAATAAAAACAACCGCATAAATAAGAGTAAGGTATATAAATATTATCTGTGATCCTTAATTACATAAAACCTTTTCAAGGATCGAATAAAACATGATTTCCATTAAGATGTTTAAAATACAGCATTTTAAACAGAAAGAAATATAATCCGAAAGACAATAAACATTCCTCAATATTTAATAGCCCACGTGTCCTTAAAAGAGAGTCTCCATTTAAATATACGGCGATATAAAAGGACAATTTTATCATAGATGTTACACAATCGTGGACACAATACTACCCACGCGCGTAAAAAAGGCGTTGAAAGGTGTATTCCTGTTGGATCTCGATATTTAGTTTTTTTTTTTTATTTTTTTTTATAAGTAAACGTCTAGCTTATCGGAAATTTTTGTCAAAGACAAACATTAATTAATTAATTAACAGATAAGAATTACCTTTTTTATTATTTTTTTCAAATATGTACTTAAAACTAAAATTAAATAAATACTTAAAAAAACATATTTTTTTTTAAATCTAAATGGAAAATAGCAGGACAGTATGATCTTTCATTCAATATACATTATATATTGTATTGTTTATATAATTATTTCATTTATTTAACCAAATAAAAACTTTATTAGCTTATGAAGGATAATTTTATTTAATTTCGCGAATTATTATAATAATAAATGCGAAAATATTATTTAAATAATATATTTTGGTAGTTTAACCATGACCGTGGTAATACTTTTATAATATTTTCCAATAAAGTAGGGCGTACTAACAAGGTCTAAGCGGCACATTCCAAGGCTTGTACAATGCTTTCTATCACAATAGGCTAAAGAAATACGTATTTTTGAAGAATTATCATTAAAAACTCGATTTATTTATAAGAGAATACATTGAAAGTGTATTATTTGAATACTCCTCTATTAAAATTGCTCCATTTAATTTAGGATGTCAATCAAAGAGGAAACACGAAAAAAATATTGATATAAAAAAAAAATACATTTTAAATCATTTCATATCGTGACCAGTTGCGAAGTTGTTTATGTTTTTTTTCTTATAATACTTAACCGTTTATGGAAGATGTTGCTTTCAAAGGATAGTTCTATCTGTCTATGAAAGTGAGAGTGACTGCATTAGTAACAAAGTAAATAGAGGAATTTGACCAAGTTTAACGTGTTCGATTCAAATGAAATATTGCACATTTTAGATAGATAGATTAGATAGACATTTATTCAAATCATAGTAGAGACAGATAAAACATTAAACACAAGAAAAAGAAAGATAAAACATACATTTTATTCTTCATCTTACTCGTAGATTAATTTATTAAATATTAGTTTTATATTAGTGTCACATTCGTAATAATTTGCTAAATTATATTGTAATATTATGTATTCTTTATATTATACAAATGGTGGCTTAAATATTTAAATTAAGTGGATAATAATTTGGAAAATAACATTTTATACAAATATACAGAAAATCGGTGAGCGAATGTAAAACCTATTTGGATAATGGGTTGATCGAATTAATTATTGTTAAATTCCAATTAATCTGTCTGTCTTGCTTATAATGGACAGCAGTGACATATCAAAGCAGAATAAAATACATAATAAATAATCAAATAATATTGTCTTGATAGTTTGTGACCAATATGTGCCTATTCTACTGTTTTCTGCAAATAAATATGTATGTATGTAGATATAATATCTTTTAATATATTTAATTTCATGTTGTATTCGACACGATGTTTTGGATATAACTTTAACATAAGATAACTAGGTTTGCGTCCACCTACAACGATACGAGAATTATAATTGCATCGTTTAGTCATAAAACAAGAAACATAAGTATGTAAGTACCTTATATATGTAAAAGTTATCATAGTCTAGTAGTTAATTGCTTTTCCTATCAAGTAAATTGTTTATATACTTTAGCAATTTTGATACATTGCGCTCTCAAACAGCACGTAAAGTCGTTGGTTGTGCGCCTGATCTTTCACCAGTCGTCTTGATCTTCCATCCGATCGGGTTATAAGAGTAGAGGAATAGAGAGTGCACCTGTATTCGCGCGTACACTTGTGCACTATAATATATCCTGCGCAGTTGGCTACTCTCTGTTGACTGGCGATCATGGCCGAAATCGGTCAGAGGAGCTTATTTTTGTTGTATGTTTTTATAAATCGATGTACAGGTAAAACAATTTCCTGTACGAGTAAACAGGAAACAAATGTTTTTGGACATTTATCAAAGGATATCCCAAAGGTGAAGATGTAGCCTCGGTTGCATACTTTTTGACAATTCGATCACGTATTGTGTGACTATTGGCAATTTATGTTAAGAATAAGTATACGAGTTTTTTCTGCGTAATATAACACTTCGTAAAACACTTAATAAGCTTTAAATACCATGTTTGGTAGATTCTTTAAATGGACTATTCATAAGTACTTTATATATAAGTAATTTATATTTAAGTATATATGATCAAAATGTTGTCTATTGCTTAGCCCCAAGTAGTTTCATAGAGGGAAACGCTTGCTACGTTAACAACTTCAAAGGTTATTATAGTTCACTTTTTTGGAAATTATTATTTTTTTCAATATTCGTGAAATTAGAAAAAGTATTATATTAGGTAAATGCCCCTTTCACTTTTTATTCAATAATCTTATGTATGGAACATATTTAGTTCAGATCTTAGGTACATCATTTTCTAAGCTACCAAGGAATTCAATCAGTTTATATCTTACCTTTGAATACGTCTTCTGACTTCAATGCAATAATAATTATCTTGTGGGCGTTGTGAGTTGTCGCGATGCCTGTCTAAAACAATGTTACTTCGCAATACTACACTTTAAACCTCCTCCAAAACAAATATAAATCATCTCAATAACCTCATACATCTCAAATCTCAATTCTTAGGGGATTTAAATAAGCATTTAGTTATCTTGTACTTTTTAGTTATAAGGCATGTTTAGTATCGGTCACATTTAATTTCGACTCCATGTCTGAATTCAGTTTTTATTTCACGTTTGAATAACGTTTTCTCACCTCCGTACGCAATGATAATTATCTTGTGGATGTTGTCGCGTAGCTGTGTGCCTCTACAGTCTAAAACAATGTTATATTAAGAAATGCATATATTAGCGTCTAGTCAAGTTCGCTTACAAAACCCATTGTGTGGTGTTGGGCAATCGGGTGTTGAAGGATGTTGTTAATATATGAGTTTGCGCTGTGAGTGTTAAGGTTTGTACAAATTAGCGCGATTATATACAAAAATCCGTAGTAACAACTTTTCATGTAAGAATTAAAATCGGTTAAAAACCAAGTTCCTAAGTCTAAAAAAACTATTGTCTATCCCTTTCACCTATAACAATATTTTGATGGAATAATTCATGATGAATAATTTGCAATTTCAAATTTTATTCTTATTTTCTTAAATGTTAAAAAATTATTTCTGATTGAAAATAGTTCAAATGAAATAAGAAAAAACAGAGAGTGCAAGAGAGAGTAATACGAAAATAGTCGTGTAGCCAATTTGTATTTGGATATGTGGATTACATTTAAAGCGCGACTCACACAAAAAGCAGGCGCGGGTCGTGGCGTGAGTACCTGAGGCGACTTCACATCGAATGCGT
>LQNK01002490.1:298315-320649 GCA_001586405.1 Phoebis sennae | reverse complement strand
TACGATTTCCTCCAACGTATTTCAACTTCCTATTGTCGCAAGTGAACATCTGGGTTAGGGACATATGTAATCTTTCGGTTTCGTGAGCTTATACAATTATATTTATGTAATGATACTTGCAAGGAAAAATGATACTTGTGAATGAAAATGTAATGTACTTGAAGGTTTCTTCAAAGTCAAATTTGACGTTGAAAATTGTGACGTCACTGATTTGACAAGGAAATTATAAGGTTTATAAAAAATTTAAAATTGGACATAAACCCAAATCATAATTATGTGTCAAAACCAAAGGACCGTTTCGTATATCTATATAGTTATATTTTTTGTTATGTATGTTTCTTCATAGCGTAAAATTTGACGTGGAAATTATGACGTCACAGTCATACTTTGTAATTAATACCAATGAACTAGAAGGAATGAAATTAAGTGTTTTTAACTGTTCTTTAAATTGGAAAATGCAAGATATTTATGGAGATGTAAACTATAATAACAATGTAATAAAAGTAATATAGCGTATAAAGTGACCGCTTAAAAGAGTAACTACTTGAGTTTCTTGCCAGTTCTTCTCGTTAGAATCGATTTTCTGTACTGGTGTTACCAAAAAAATTAACTTATTTGTTACTAGCTGTACCCCGCAGTTTCACCCGCGTATATCTGTTTTCCCCGTTCCCGTAGGATTTGATCAAAATCCTTTCTTAGCGGATGCCTACGTCATAACATAACATCTACCTGTATGCCAAATTTCAGCCCGATCTGTCCAGCAGTTTGCGGCTATACGTTGATAGATCACTATGTCAGTCAGTCACCTTTGAGTTTAGTATATATAGATTAGCTTTTGGCCTGCGGCTTCGCTTATGTAGACTACAAAAAATACTTATTTAGTATTACAACAAAATTAAATACAAATTATGCCTAAACGAAATTGCATAAATATTTAACGTAATGAGCGTTTAAAAGGAAGTGATTATTACTTAAGTAGTACGTTGTGAAATATTCAACGGAACCATGGCTAAAAAATACCGATTGTACGTTATATAAGATTAATAATAATTAATTGATTGGTTCCTTGACACTAATTTCTTTAAGTACGGTAATCCTACTTAGGTTAAAATATGAAAGTTTGTGTATATTAATGACGAATTTGAATGAAATTTGGCATAAGGCTTATAAGTTTTTTCCCTATATACCGAAGTTACGTGTGTCCTAGTGGACAGTCCGTTTTTTGGATATGCGTTTGAGGCAAGCTAAAACCTTGTATGATACCTTTCCTATTATTATACGAGTACCCCGACATGAAAACTGCAGACCGTGCTAGTGAATAACGGATTTTTTACAAAGCAGAGGTTCATAGAGCAGGTAGGTCTGAGAGTCTGAGATTGGAATATTTTTTCTTCCTTGATAGAGACAGCAGGGATCGTACTTCTCAGTTGCAACATGCTACTGAACAAACCAAGCGGTCTTATTTAGTATCTGCACATAAGTTCGTGGTGTAAAGCTAGTATACATAATTATGATATAAAATCAACCGTTTGTGTAAGGATATTTGTGACCCTTTATTCCATAAAACCTTCTTAAGGATAAACGAATCAAACTTGATTTCCATTAAGATATTTAAAAATACAGCATTTTAAACAGAAAGAAATATAATCCGAAAGACAATAAACATTCCTCAATATTTAATAGCCCACGTGTCCTTAAAAGAGAGTCTCTATAAATATACGGCGATATAAAAGGACAATTGTATCTTAGATGTTACACAATACTACCCACGCGCGTATAAAAGGCGTTGAAAGGTGTATTCCTGTTGGATCTCGATATTTTTTTTATGATAAGTGGACGTCTAGCTTATCGGAAATTTTTGTCAAAGACAAACATTAATTAATTAATTAATAGATAATAATCATCTTTTTTATATTATTATTTTTCAAATACAATTAAACTAAATTTATATAGGCACTTAAAAAAAGTTATTTTTTAATCTAAGTGAAAAAAGCACCTTAAGGCGATTTTCCTATATTTTATCTATTTGTCTATGTCTATATTCTTATATCTATCTATCTATATTGCATTGTTTATATAATAATTAAACTTGATTCATTTAACCAAATAAAAACTTTAATGGCTTATAATGGATAATTTTATTTAATTTCGCAAATTATTATAATAATAAATGCGAAAATATTATTTAAATAATATATTTTGGTAGCTTTGACCAAGACCGTGGTAATACTTTTATAATATTTTCCAATAAAGTAGGGCGTACTAACAAGGTCTAAGCGGCACATTCCAAGGCTTGTACAATACTTTCTATCACAATAGGCTAAAGAAATACGTATCTTTGAAGAATTATCATTAAAAACTTGATTTATTTATAAGAAGAATAAATCAAGTTTTTAATGATAATTGAATGAATATTGAAGATGTATTATTTGAATGATAATCCTTAATTTTCACGAAGAAATATTGATACCAAAAAAAAAATATTTTTAATTGATTTCACATCGAGACCATTCGCAAAGTTGTTAATGATTTTTTCTTAAAATACTGAACCGTTTATGGAATTGATGTTTCTTTAAAAGGATAGTTCTGTCTGTCAACGAAAGGGAGAGTGACAGCATTACTAACATTTCAAAGTAAATAGAGGAATTTGACCAAGTTTAATGTATTCGATTCAAATGAAATATTGCACATGTTAGATAGATAGATTAGATAGACATTTTATTCAAATCATAGTAGAGACAGATAAAACATTAAACACAAAAAAGGAAAGATAAAACATACATTTTACTTATAAGATCTTATATTATGCAATGTATATGAAAATGTATTATTGTAGTTACACTTAATATGATAAGCGAAACATTTTGTTCATCTGATTAAACATGCAAATATTTGAAACTACTTGTATGTATTCGAAGAATCTTCTCGTCAACGCGATTGGCGCAGTGGTTCTTGCCTGCTCTACCGAAAAAAAAACAAAAAGTTAAAAGAAAAATAAAAAAAAAAAAACATAAAATTAGTCACTATGCCAAATTTAAATGTTAAATGCTTCTTCATCTTACGCGTGGATAAATTTATTAAATATTAGTTTTATATTAGTGTCACATTTGTAATAATTTGCTAAATTATATTGTAATATTATGTATTCTTTATATTATACAAATGGTGGCTTAAATATTTAAATTAAGTGGATAATAATTTGGAAAATAAACGTTTTATACAAATATACGGAAAATCGGTGAGCGAATGTAAAACCTATTTGGATAATGGGTTGATCGAATTAATTATTGTTAAATTCCAATTAATCTGTCTGTCTTACTTATAATGGACAGCAGTGACATATCAAAGCAGAATTAAATACATAATAAATAAGCAAATTATATTGTCTTGATAGTTTGTGACCAATATGTGCCTATTCTACTGTTTTCTGCAAATAAATATGTATGTATGTAGATATAATATCTTTTAATATATTTAATTTCATGTTGTATTCGACACGATGTTTTGGATATAACTTTAACATAAGATAACTAGGTTTGCGTCCACCTACAACGATACGAGAATTATAATTGCATCGTCTATACATATAATAAAACAGTAACCGAACCATTTCTGTACATTGAATATTTTTCAAAAAGAGTAATTGGTATGCAATATGTATATTCTATAGATACCAAAACCAAGGTTAGATTTTTTTTCTGTTTGTCTGTTTGTCTGTTTATCTGTTTGTATGTTCGTCAATCACGTAATAACCACTAGGCAGATTTTTATAAAATTTCACATGCTGATAGACCAATATTAGGTGCAACTTATAGGCTACATTTTAATTAAAAAAATATATTTTTGGGGTGGCTCTCCATACATGTCAATGGAGGGTAAAAAAATAAATTCGCGAATACAACATTGAGTGAGGTTTCATTGGAAAGGTCTTTAAAAATGATATCGAGGTTTCTAAATGCGTTTTCTGCTAAAATAAATATTTTTTTGAGATATACGCTTCTAAAGTCGTGAAAATGTCATACCACGTGACAATGTGAGATTTTGGTTGAGTTGCGGACATGCCTTTTTATACTCTTAACGTATAGATTAAGACGTTAAAACACTCAATGAATCCTCAAAAACCTTGAAAAAATAACTAACTCTCTGCCCACGGCTTCGCTCGCGTGTGCTTAAATTTTCTGTATTTTTAAAGAGGCGCGCGCTCTGTGAGATTTTGGTCAAACCTATTTCCATAGAAAATTATTAAAAAAACTATAGACATGCGCATATATCATGGTCCAGCGTTCGTATTTTTTTAACTTTTGTTGTGCTCCTCTAAAAATACAGAAATTAGTAGCCCACGAGTGCGAAGCCGCGGGCGAAAAGCTAGTTTAGTCATAAAACAAGAAACAGGAGTATGTAACTATACTTTTATACCTTCATGGGCGTACCCAGGGGGGGGGGGCAGGGGAGGGCATCTGCCCCCCCCCTGGATATCGTATATCTCTCTACTCTCTATTGTTATTGATTAAAATTTTTATTTTCTGTTTATTTATTTGACTTGGTTTCTATAAAGCATTTGCAGAATAACTTGTGGGTGTTTATATATATTTTAGGTGTTTTCGTGTGGTGTGTAAGGCAAAACAAGCGCGCGGGACCTGGTTTAAAAAAACCTGGGTACGCCCATGTATACCTTATATATTTTGCAAAAATCATCATAAGCTAGTAGTAGTAGTAGTTCATTATTGCCTTTCTTATCAAGTAACTAACTGTGTCCCGCGGTTTCACTCACGTATTTTGCCCGTTCCCGTGGGATTTTCGACATCAAAAGTAATCTACGTCAGTCTCCTGGTTCTTAGCCATTTCGCTACCAATTTTCCGCCGAATTGATCCAGCAGATATCGTTACAAATGTTGTAACAAACCCGTCTTTTTTTATATAAATATAGGAATTGGTTGTGCGTCTGATATTTCACCAGTCGTCTTGATCTACCATCATATCAGGTTATAAGAGTAGAGGAATAAAGAGTGCATCTGTATACGCGTACACTTGTGCACTATAATATCTCCTGCGCAGTTGGCTACTCTCTGTTGACTGGCGATCATGGCTGAAATCGGTCAGAGGAGCTTATTTTTGTTGCACGTCAAAAACAATATGTATACATCGATGTACAGGTAAAACAATTTCCTGTACGAGTAAACAGGAAACAAATGTTTTTGGACATTTATCAAAGGATATCCCAAAGGTGAAGATGTAGCCTCGGTTGCATACTTTTTGACAATTCTATCACGTACTGTGTGGCTATTGGCAATTTACGTTCACATAAAGTATTTTGTATGTCTTATACATTGTTATATAGTAATACTACTCTTTAAACCACTTCCAAAAAAATAAGATAAATCATACCAATAACCATGCATAGATCCCAAATCTCAATACTTACTTCTAAAAGGAATAGGGGATTTAGATAAGCATTTAGTTAACTTGCACTTTTTAGTTATTAGGTATGTTAGTATCGGTCATATTTAGTTTCGACTTGATGTCTGAATTCAGTTTTTATTTTACGTTTGAATAACGTTTTCTCACCTCCGTGCGCAATGATAATTATCTTGTGGGTGTTGTCGCGTAGCTGTGTGCCTCTACAGTCTAAAACAATGTTATATTAAGAAATGCATATATTAGCGTCTAGTCAAGTTCGCTTACAAAACCCATTGTGTGGTGTTGGGCAATCGGGTGTTGAAGGATGTTGTTAATATATGAGTTTGTGAGTGTTAAGGATTGTACAAATTAGCGCAAACGATCCGACATTGGACATCAATTATTAAAAAAATATTAACAACTTTGCACGTAAGTTATGTAATTAAAATCTGATAAGTGTTTAAAAAAATATTGTCTATCTCTTTCTTGAAAAATAGTGTTTTGTATGATGATAGATGGCGAAATATGGTTCACATAGTATAATCTTGTGTTTGTTTTAACGCGAGTACTTTCCATTTTAAATAAAATACTTTTTAAAGGATTTTAAACGCGGTTTATTATAAATTTGTGTGTCTACCTCCATTTATTTCCCCGAAGATGGTATTTGGAAAATTGGTTCGGATTCTTGCAAAATTGACTTACAGTGTCCTCTTGTCTTTTGGTATGCTTGACACGGGGTTTTTTTTGTTGTTTATTTCGCTCTTTGTCTCTTTTGCAACTTTAAATATCGTATGATGTTCAACTCATTATGGACATGATATTTATGAGATTCACAGAGAGAAAGGGCGCGGGTCGTGAAGAGATTACGATGGGTCTATTTCTCTGTATTTATATGAAAGAATTCACACCGAAATCGCTCGACGATATACCCTTTCGATGTGTTTTCATATAAATATAAAGTATAAGACTCGTCGTAAACCCGTCACGAAACGCGCTTGCCCTGAATCCGCTCTCTGTAACTACGGATCTTTGCAATCCATTCAGTGTGAATCATATTATATTAAAAAGATATGTAGCTTGGAGAACATGAAAGTGAGTACGAGCATATGATCTCCTGTGGTTTTCTTCCTTATAATTATGTAGAAAATTGTTAATAATGTAAGGCTAGTAATTTAGAGAAATAGCGCTCTTCCTTGTGCTAGCGTTTCAACATTTAATTATTATTTTGGTCACGACTAAACTGTATGGAAATAAGCAATTAGATTACAAGATTTTAGTGTGGGAATATTTTTATACACACATCCTCTTAAAACCTCAAAGTTAAGGCCTACTTTCGTTAATAAATTTCTATATTTCTATTTAAAGGTAAAGGATTATGTAATCTTTATTTAAACCAGATTAATACATTTTTTTTAGATTTTAACGTTTAATTTAGAAAAGTATAAAATAAGGTTTGGAAATACAAAGATTTTATACGTGGAAAATTTTATTTTATTTTGACACCACCATCAACAAAAACTGTGAACTATTGTTAATTTTTTTGCCTAAATTATAATTTTACTTTTTGTATAAGAAGGCAATTTATCTTACTATAAACGACTAGCTTTGCCGCGTGACGTCGCTCCCGTAACATACTGTTTGTTATATTATAGTCTATGTCTCTCAGTGAAATTTTTTTAATGGTGGAAGAATTTTTGAAATCGGTTTCGTAGTTGCAAACAAACATACAAAAACGCAAATGTTTCCACTTTAAAATATTAAAGATTTTGCGGTGGCTAATCTTTATAAAATTAAACCATACTTAAGTATATAATTGAAGTGTTCAAAATTGAGGTTTCAGGGTCTACTTTGCGGTCTAAATTGCAATATAATTACTTTATTTGCGCTTTCTAAACTGTATTACTTTGTTATTTAAACAATATAATTGTTTTGAGATGTTTCTGTGAATAGATATGTATGAAACGGGTCAGATCCAATTATTATCAAGCGACATATAAATTTCTGAGCGCGCGGTTTCACCCGCGTATATATCCATTCCCGTAGGATTTTCAGGATAAAAACTATCCTACGTATCAAAGAATCTCTGTACAAAATTTATAGTTTCGTAGCTTATTACAATTACTAATACAAACACATAAACAAATATTTGCTCTTTAAAATTACACACAGACAACGCGAATGAAACGTTTTGAATTTTCGTCAACAACTCAAATAAGTACGTCATTTCGATCATGGTATGATATCGCAAACAGACGAAAAGTATGACCTTACTGTATTCTACAAATGCTAGAAGGCAATGTTTGCTTAAACAGAGCTTTGTTAAATCTATACACACGTGTGATGAATCTCAGTGTGTCTTATGTAATTAAGAGACCAAACAGCAATATAATTAAGCATAACCATATGTAATTCAAATGAATATTGGTTATTGTATAAATAATTGTGAGTATGCAAGGTTATCTGAAACATGTAAACCTGTAGTTAAGAATAAATTAAAGTGAAGACCCGATCGGCGCAGTGAATACAGCAATGGTCTGTTGCGCCGGAATGTGTGGGTTTGACCCCACGAGTAGAAAATTATGTGATGAACATTGTAATTTTCTACTGTCTGCGTGATCATTTATCTAAAGTACGTATAAATTTACGAAAAAAAGTATTTAGAAATACTTTTTTTTGTATATATTGTGTCGATCAGTTATCTAGTTTTCATAGTACAAGCTTTGCTTAGTTTGGGACTAGATGGCGTTGTGTTAAAATGTCCAGGAATTTTTAGATTTTTTATTTATGCTAGTGAATGTTTAGTTTATATTATAAACATTTTTATTATATAGGTGATATTCGTTTGTTAAATACAGTACTGCATTAACTTGATATATTTTAATACGAACTGGGAACTTTGAACTTTTAACATCAGATGACCCGTTTGCTCTTTAGAAATTCTAAATCTAGTTTTACATGCAGCAGAAAATCAACCGCGTAGGTAAAACAATTTGTAGCGGATATGGATGTATTACACTGAGTGTAACGAACGCAACTACAAACCATTAAAATATTACATAAAGAGTCGTCATTAACACCGCTCTGTTAAATGTATCGACGTGTTACAGAATCGTTAATGGCGCGTTTCTATCCACACGTGGGTAGATAATTGTTTACCCACTGTAAGATGCGATATTGACGCTTAAACAAAAGTAATTCTCTTAAGGAACCGTCATTAAACGTGAGTGTCAAAGGGAGAGGGAGAGGTATATATGAAATCACGAAATATCATAGTNNNNAGGGGGGGAGGTAGTCCGCAGGGGGAGGAGAAATCGCATCGTGAATAACCAACTAACGCACTATGAATATCCAAGGGGGAGGGGAAGGGGGTAAAATATTCGAGAAAAACGTGATTAATGGACGACCTCATAGCGTTGATTTGAGGATCTCTAGAGTAATATGGGGACCATAGCTTACCATAGTTATGCCTTCAGTTCTAACTGAACGAATCGAATGCGTATACACACTATGTAATTTGGTCTGAAGGTAAGTTCACATCCGTCGGCCTGACCGTATATGACATGCTTAAAGTTTATCCCATCTTATCTACCTAATCTCATTGTCTAATTGGGTGCTAAATACATAAATAAAGATTTAGTCTCCAATCCCTTGTTTTCCTGATAAAAAGAAAAGGGGAAAAAAGCAAAGGATTAACACAATTACTTAGTATGCAAACTAAATAAATTCTTATGTCCAGAGGGAAATAGTTGCACATACGTATTAATATTTCAATTGCAATCGGGCTCTTTCATATGTACACAAATGTTACGCAATGTAGATTGTCAGAATCACGCCGCAACTGAAAGGATTTTGATGAAATTTTGTACATAGGTAGAATAGCCTAGCATTTAATTTATTTTATTTATTCTTAACCTAAAAATTTATACAAACCGATATCACAATATGCGGTAAAACCTATAGGATTTGTCACTGCATAGATATAGAATAGCATACAATAGTGTACAAAGTTTGAATCTAGCTAATAAGTTAGATTAGGTGATAGGATTTTGGTCTGCAAACCCTAAAGTCAACACGAAACTGCAAGCAGAATCTAGGATTAGGTATAACCATTGGTGATATTGTTTTTTCACGTTGCACAGTGCGTAAACGTTTGCTCTTTTATTAAATGTTCAGATAAACGTGTCTTCCGTAAATGCCTACGAATCAGTTGAGCGTGTTTGTAGTTTATTAAGTAACAGGAGTTCATTTAACGTAATACTATTGCTGTAATATGAATATAGCTCATACGTTTTTGACCGCGCGAAGCAAGTTGAGATGGCTAAGAGAGTGTATGTTTGTATGTATTTAAAAGTTACCCGGCAATTCGATGCTGTAGATGTTCATGGGCTGCCGTCAGTAACTTAACATCAGGTGAACCGCATGCTTCTCTTGCCCGCTCTAACGTCAGAGTGGTCCGAAGTAGCCCGAGATATAGGGTCGTGAACGGTGTCCAATGTCCACGTATTAAACAAAATCCTATAAAAAGTATTTTTTTATTATGGATAATACTCGCGTTAAAACAAACAAGAAAATACTAGGTGTCTATGTATGCATTGCTTGAACACGCTTTGAAATCTGTATCCGGCAAAGTAATATAGATAATAAAATAAAAACTGATAAAATGACATTGATCGTTAACATAGCCGACCTTTAAAGGTTTTATGAAAGCTTGATTGGTTGTTAAACAGCTTTATTTCTTTGGAATTGACACGCATGTATTTTTAACATGTTGGTACATAAGTTGTTTATAATGTTATCATGTTTTAATTAAAAATATAATATAAAGTTAAGAATACTAATTTTATATTGTAAGCGAAAGGTAACTTCTGTATGCTTGCCTGGTTATTTTGTCGTTTACGCACCTTAAAATTGGCAAAAACATACTTATTCGATACACCTTTAAAATTTTAAAGCATAATCCGTTTTTATTGATCGAAATAGTGAACGGCGTGTGAGCAAATGAATAAAAAAGTCAAGGTTAACTTAATTTATACGCGCAAAACTAGACAGTCTGTGGTGACATTTTCGCGCGCAATTTAAATGTCAAAATGTAATTTGTTGTAATTTCTCTTTGATGTTTATTAGCTTGTAATAAAGTGCATTAAGGTGATGACTATCTTTTAAACATTAGAATAATACGGATGTCGTAAATATGGCAGCCATTTTGTAATGGTCTTGAATTAAGATTTATTTGTCTATAGATAAATTTTTAAATTTTTTATTAAAAAAAAAACAAAAATATATAGTAACTTATTGGTGGATATTGAATCTCTTTTAAAATATTTAATTTGTAAATATTATAATTAAAATGATTTAAGTATTGTAAGTTTATTTTTCATTAACCGTAATAAGTCCCGTTTGATATATTCCAATTAAACTAAATTTTTCCTTTTGAATTACCATAGTTTTGAAAACAAAAAATGGGAGCATTTGGGTAATACTTCACGACTTTCGTTTTCACTCCAAAGAAAGTTTTTTACGAATATAACAATTAGGATTCAAATGGTGTAAAGATATAATATATTCCACACGGTAACATTTGTGTATTGAATCTCAAATAATCGCTTTCTTTCAAAGAAAGTACTAAACGTGATTTTAAACTTTAGTTTTTATGGTTAATCTAGTTGAATTTTGAGAAGTTAGCTGTATAATGTCCATTTATAAATATTAGTATTTTAATGCCCCATATTCGAAAAGGTAGGTATTAAAAAATATCTATCTTTTTTTCTTTCTATCTATCAAACTCTTTAGGATAAAAGACATAGTATTGTTCAAATGTTAGTTACTGCATCTAACGATAAATTACTAATCGCGTATTAATACTAATTAAAGACTCGATAAAAGTCGATACTTTATTGTGTAAAAAAGCGTTACCCATCACACACAACAGAAACAAATGTCCATTTTATTGCAACTTAGCAATACTAAGCCCAACGAAGAGCGATGTTTATATTTGAATGAATACTAAAGTATACGTTGTTCTTTTTGCCTTATTCTTATCAGTTACAAAGTTGCAAGCCATTCTAATAAAAGCTCTCAATGAACCGTATTCCCGTAAATTCAGTGTCAACGTCACTGCATAGCGGTAAAAACAGGAATTTGAAAGGTGAATAAACGTTTAACACTGACCGGGGGGTATTTAATATCGCACGTGAACAAGCCGAATATCTTCATAGATTTTGAAGCTTGAAGGTCAGTCTTTATAGTTTTTGGACGTGGAATGCTGAGTCACGCTCATAATAGTAAATTTGGTTAATAGATCTATTGTGGCGTGTTTGATGGATGGTCAAGAGTTCAAGTAGTAGATAGGCCCGAAAATGTCATTCATTTTTCTTACGACGACAATCTCATTAGTGGTGTAAGTCAGGAAATACCAGAATGTACCCAGGAATAATATTGTAGGATATCCCTACCCACATTCTGCGCTTGACTTCTCTCTCTTCTCTATAGACTTTGAAATTAATAGAAAAGAGTGCATCTGTGTTGGCACACATTCTTGTGCTCTATAATTGCTCTGCCCCAGCTTGGCGGCGGAGGCGCGGCGAGCGGCGCTAAGCTGTGGCCGCCTAGATACTCGGCAGTACATTTCTTAAATTCGAACAACTAGCTGCTGTCTACTTCATAGATTGTCTTACATTTGTTTCCACCGCCCACCGCACGCCGCAATTCGCTGTTAGCTGTGGCTGAGCGGTTATACCTTCTGCTTAGCGTTGAACTTACGATTAATGATTACAAATTCTACGTATTTCTTCCCCATGTTAAACTTAATCTTTATCATCCTTATTAAATTATGCAGATTATTTAAATTATGTTAATGCAAAAACCTCAGACATACTTTATTTGTAAAGCAGTTACAAGGAAAAAGGGTGAATTTTAAGTTGTGTCTTGTTTCCAGGGATTTAAGGAATAAGTTTCCGTAAATGGTTGTTGGAATGAAAAAAATGAAAATGCGCATTTCTCACTAATTGGTGAGTGCGATATTTGTTGGTATGCCCATAATTATCACGTGCATTAAGGCGGTGAAGCTTTTTAGTATAAAAAAGATACTGTCAACAATTTGTTTTAAGAATACGTTCAGAGTATTATTTGGTGGCTTTATTTTGTTTTTTTATTTTTATAAACATGCTTTGGTTCATGAAAAAGTAAGTCGTGAAGCTACGTTAATTACCTTATGTTAAAATTTGAAATTTTAATTGTTTTCAACTTGAAGTTCTTGAAAGTTTTATGTTGTTTATAGAAAGGGGTTTAGATTAAAAGGTGTTTTAAGTTCTTAGAATTTATAACTAACTTATAAAAAGTTGTGGAGGATCTCAAATCGGAGCGTATTGATAAAACTACTTCTGCATGCGGCTTCTCTCGTGTTAAACTGGTGTCTATAGATTATTGAAAAGTATTCTTTCAGTCCATCTAATAGTCTATTTGTATACAAAAGTTCATCAATACCCTTTCAGCATTTGCAGCTTACTGGCATGCATTCAAACTTTCACAATTATAACATTAGTAGGATATCTTTTGAAGTGTGTTCTTTATGTTGCATTCAGAACATACAAATATTAACATATGTAAACTGTATGTTCCTCATACAGTGAAGAAACGATTGATTTCACGGCGGATGGCTCGTTGCATCACACAAATAAAACACAACATTACAAAAATTCATATTGCAACCGCGGGCCGTGCGAACGGAGTTGCGCAAACGCATCCGATTTGCGAAATATTTGACCCCACGGCATCTTAAATAAATATGCCTATAACTGTCTAAAATTACAAACTATTGAACTAAGTTCGAAATATCTCACATAGCTCGTGAAAAGTCCTAGTTTCGTAGTCCTCTTTTATCTATATGTTTTGTATCCCCTTATTTTTATATAAGATAGTAATGGTGCAATATCAGCGTCATAGTCATACTATGACATACGCTGAGCCATTACCCATTCAAGAGTAAGAGTACACTGCAATACACTGAACATTATTAATTATTATTGTATTAAGGTGTTTTATCTTTCTGTTGCTTGTTGATGTTTTTCTTTCTATACTGTGTTTTGTACCTTTCTTCTTGAATAAACGTCTAATATATCTATCTACTAGCTAGGTTGCGCGATTTACCCGCATACATTTCCCATTGCCGTAGTTATGAATGCTATCCCTGTATGTTCTTTCTCGGGCTTCGAACAATCCAATTACAAAATTTCCTTCAAATGGGTTCAGTAGTTTTGGAGCCTATTCAATTCAAACAAACAAGGAATCAAATCTTTCCTCTTTATTCTCTTTCTTTTTACATGAGTTAAGACTATGTAGTAACATCAGAAATGTACCAATATTGCCAAACCGCGAACTTCTTTATATTGTGATTTGTAGTCAAATTGCTTAAGTACTTTAACGTGGCTTAACTAGCTTACGACCAGCTGTCTCACGGAGGCGCTCAGTTCAAATGCTACAAAGGTCAGCTATTAGGGACTGACCGCGCCTTACACGACTTACTAATCGTTTATCGATGTGCCATTAGCCCTTCAAATACCAAAATGCTAGAGTTTAGACCACGAATGGTGTACCTTTTTGTATTAACATGCCATGTTTTAAATAAATCCTTAATTTGGTCTTAGATATGCCAGAATTTTGACTCTCTGAGTTTTGGAAAAATAATAATTATTTGAAATTATCCTAATTGGTGACAATAAATTAATTTGAATTTAAATGAAATGAGAAAATTGAGAAAATTGGGCGAAAAACTTTTATATTATAAAAACAATTGTTTGAAGTTAAGACAAAGAAAGCATGTCTGGGCAGTTATTTATTTATTTAACACCTATCGCACACCAAAACAATAAATCATTACATACTATAGAAAATTATGCGAAATGATTATCCGGTAAATTTTTTTACGTAAATGCAGTACAAATTCTTCTTTATTTTATGTTTTCAATGCAAATCGCCTCATAAATCTAAGATCAGGAAGATGCGTGTATGTATTACATACGTATATGCTTATATACTATATTAATTAACTGATTCGCCTTGGTGCAGGAATTGAGACGTCCGACGCCATTTATCAATGTATGAAATATTATGATTATTAATAGTGCCATTACGTCCGAGATTCAATTGTGTTTAATATTAATAGTTTTATAAATATAGGTATTAAAATATAAATGATGATTCCAAAATATAGAGGGGTACGAAATACACAGTGCATTATTCATAAATATTTGGTGTTATTTAAATGTGTGAGAATTTTTTTTATTACAGATAATTCAACTAATTATAATCAATAACCGGGGATATTACTTTTAAGAGTAATTATTACATTTTTTAAATACACAAGTCAAAGTCAAAGTCCTTTATTTGCAGAAAAAATTGTACACAAATAACCTATACATTTGCGTCTCTGAGGTGTTTAAAAATTAAAAACATTCTATAATATTAAAAAAGAGATACATTATTGATTGTCAACTCCACAGACTTATTTATGGTGAATGACCCTTCGTATTGCTGCTAGTTGGCTTTACTTTAGATTTTAGTTTCGTTTTTTCCACTGATACCTATTTATTTATTTATTTATTTATTTATTCCAAAGGTACACAACATCAGACATATTAAACCTTAACCAGATAAAATTACATTATCACTTATCTAATATGCATGACAATTAAGGTATACACAACATTTACTATATAATCTTAGGCTATCAATTACAAGATACCAGAATTCCGACTCATAATGCCTTAAAAACATCATTGCACACAAAATTTCTTCATGCTTACCGTTTATTGAATTTACCAGGAACCATCAGTAACATGTCACTTGGGAATAACCGTAAAATTCGACCGAATGCGGAAGATTCGGTTCCGTATGCATCTTGGTCATAAATCGTTGTCCAATTATATGAATAAAAGGTATGACGTGTTGCGTAATTTTTCATGTTAAAAATTACGTTTTGTAAGTTATGGAATTGTTTAGATTGTAAGCGTCGTGTTGGATTGGACTTTTGGACTCTTATTATCGTGCTATTATAGAAAATTTGGTATTAAATTTTTACGAATTTTATTAAATTGTTTTTTTTGTTGTAGTTCTAGGCTTATGTTTTTGAGAAAAGTAAACGCGCATACGAATACAAATAAAACAAAAAGATAATTAAAGGAGAAAAAAACGAGATGTCTTAGCTTAAACATAACATTATGTTATTAGAACAGCTAATACTCAAATATTATCAAAATCCAACAATATAACACAATACAAGCTATACAGACTTTAATGTTTTCTAATTGATGTTGGTTATTAAGCCTGTAATAATAATGTAAGATTTTAAATAAATAAATTAATTAATATTTTCTAAAAATCGATGGTTAGTCCCTTCTCCTTAGAAAGAAGATGTCAAACCGAATCATGCAACAAGGAAAATAGACATTGTTTAATTGTGATCCCTTGGTCGAGTCCTGAACCGGTACGTAACCAAGCATATTGTATACTTCTTCGAAGTCACAGCCAAGGGTTGTCATTTGTTTACTAAAGATAAAGTAAAGATATTGAGAAAACATTAAAGTATTTTTGAAGGTTTATTTCAATTGTATTCGTCGTTTATTTATTGTTCTATATGGCTTTGTTGCAATATCTATTAAGTATTTAATAAATTACGCCAATGAGAAGGAAAGAAAACATTTAATAAAATTATGGATGATCTATAAAAAGTTACCGCTGTTTGTTGTTGTCTATGTTCTAAGTCGTAATTTTTAATGTTTTACATTTTTAGAACTATTAAACAACAATATACTTTTTTATTTAGAAGTTGTATTACAGTGTAGTGAAAAATAGTTTAATACTGCTTTTAACAGTATTTTCTTTTAATGGCATAATACTGGTCTTTGACTTTTGTGACTTCTGTGACTTTTCACTGTCTAATATTGTTTTTGACACTATAATATTGTTTTTAACAGTAAAGAACTGTTTTTCTCAGTGTAGTGGGAACCCTAACAGCAGTCGTCGTTTTGCCCTAAGTCCAGTGACCCGTGTAATGTTTGTAAAGCCGTGTTGGTTATGAATTATGATTAATTATTACTTTTTCCTTGCAAGAATCACTTTTAAATAATAAGTAGATGAATTTGCTTTAATCATGTAAAATTTGTTAAAACATTTTTGGATTTGAGTCTCAAAACATTTCTTTAATAGTTTTCCTGAAAAGCAGAGGAAAATGATTGAAATGAAAAATAATTCCATAAATTAAAAATGTTTCAATGAAAATAATTTAAAAAATACTCATCATCGATTTTTCTAGCTTTTGACAAACACTGTAAAAGTAATAAATTACTATCAAATCACTTCTTCAAACGTGCGTAGTTGTAGTTGTTATTAAAATTTTCTGTATTTTTTTGTCTCCTTAAGAACGTCCTTAGTTTATGTTATAGTATACCTGTACTATATTCAACATGTATATCTAATGATTGCATATTTTACAACTTTGTTTAAGAACATAAATAAAATTAAGCCCTAACAAATTCAAACGTATCAATTAATGTCTGACATTAATTGCTATAACGCTAAAATAAATCGACCACCCATTGCATGGATATCGCGTGTTTGATTCCCGGTTGGAGAAATGTTAGCTGGAGGCTAATATAATAATTTAATTATTGATGTATTGATTCGGGAGGTTAAGGGCGTGGTAATCTACTGTCTTAATAAAAACGTCATGAAAAGACATGTAACCTTTAGTTTGAAGACAAGTCAACCCTTTTCTTTTAAGAAAAAAAGAGTATGCTACTAATATTATAAATGGGAAAGTTAGTGAGGATGTATGTGTTTATGTTACTGCAAAATTTACTGAATCGATTGTGATGAAACTTTGTATTCATATAGGTAAGGATCCAGAATAACATATTATAGGCTACTTCTAATCCCGGAATTCCCACGTCCCACGGGATCAGAAGTTACATGCGTGGGTGTGGCTTAATAGTTTAGACCTTCTTTTATGTCACAGGAAAAGAGAGAAAAAATCAGTTGTAACCAGATGTATACTGTACCTAAATATATTAATAGAAAAAAAATGCATTTTGTTTTGTGATATGTATATTACATAAATGTAAATAAATCGTACAGTATTAAAACCTATAAACTTAAATAATTTAATTAAAAACCTGAGACGTATCTCGTTAAACACTGACGCGTTAAAATATTTGATGTCATTTAAACAAAATTATGAAAATTACCTTAACTTGCTTACTGATTAGTCGGTATGATGAGAACGCAACATCCGAACGAAGAGCACACTGGATATTGAGCTTATATAAGTTCTTTCAAAGTTAGCTTACCAATTTTTACAGGACATTCTGAACATGTACCTAATCCTTTAAATAATGATAATAGAAATCAACGCGGTCATTCACCGCTCTTCTTATGACCAGCTGTTACATCTAGAGTCCATGTTCAATAAAAAATTATAAAGTCAAAAAAGCCTAGTTGATTCTTTTTTTTATTTTTAACGTGTTGAGGTGTGTGTTCTAAATGTCCTGTATAACTTGGCAGGCGAGGTATGAGGGACGTTATATAACCTTTTATCAAGCTGGAGACCGTTGGTGGAGGCACACCGTTACTAATGGTGTTCACGACCCTCAACTAGGAGGGAAAGATTAGAGAGAGATTAAGAGAGAATTCTAGCCTTGGTAGGCAATCTCAACTTAGCGAATGCGCGGGATAGTGTATAAGTGTGCGTGAAATCCAATGCAGAATGAAGTTTACCGACAAGTGAGTAAAAGAGTTAAATATAAGGTATTGAGATGTATCAGGTTTCCTGCATTTTTGAATTTATGATTTAATATTTTTACCGGAATTCGCGTGTTAATATTAAAAAGGATAACGAGCAAAGATTAACGGTAAGATATGTTTACATATTTGCGAAATATTTTTTATAATTTTGCAGATTATTATACATTATATATAGCCATGTTCTGGTGCCTTCACTACATAGTATAAAACAAAGTCGCTTTTTCTGTCATGTGTCATGTTGTATGTCCCTATGAACGCTCAAATCTTTAAAACTACGCAACGGATTTTGATGCGGTTTTTTTTAATAGATAGAGTAACTCATGAGGAAGGTTTTTATGTATAATATCATCCATTAAATAGTGGACAAATACTGTTATTTTTGAGGTTTCTAATGTGATGTCGCAAATAATTACATTTTTTCCGCTTACATTGCAAATTGTAGCGTATTTAGTATATCAGCATTGCACCCGTGCGAAGCCGGGGCGGGTCGCTAGTAAAAATTATAGCTTTAACGATATATTAAGAGTCATTCCTTTAGCACAAGAAAGGCAAGGTCACCCTGAATTCCTGCATTAACCCTGATGAAAAAAGACTATATAAAATTATGCTACAGCAGTGAAGCCGGCGGAACAACCAGTAATTAATATGTAGAGCATAGTTTATTATGATGACATCGTTTTAATTATTATACGGTTTCATTCCAATTGTTGGGACGCCGAAGGTTCAATTACTTTCCTAACCCTTATCTTAATACTAATACGTATTGTATAATCCAACCTATGTAAATATATTTATATAAACCTAATAACTTTGTCACACTGTAAAATATGGCCAATTCAGTTTCAGACAAAATAATAATGTAACTTTTTTTTATTTATTAGGGTCCTAAAAATAACTTAGTACCTTAATCTAATTACAATCTAACCTACAAGACTAATAAGTCATTATTTTCTTACCTAAATTTTTACAATAAAATTATTCTAATATAGTGTCCACTGTCATTTGCTTAGTGTCTGTCAAGGGCAAGTCACTTTGTTCATATGCTTGGAGGAATAATAATGTAATTGTATTGATAAATTGAACTGTTATTGGTGGTTGGTATATCCTTGTGTGTGTTTTTATATTAAGCTATGTAACATTTTCATTGCTATTAAACCTGGTTAAACCCGTAATAAACGCGCATAAAATATGCAGGAAGATCCTCCATTAAAATCGGGTCGTTTATAAATGTTAGTGCACAAGGATGCAACAGATCCGCAATAGCAACGAGGTCAGATTTGACGGCTGGTGAAGATATAGTGCGATAATAAAATCAAATGTTTGTTTACATACTTGTAAGTGATGGCAGAGATCAAAAGTTCAGGTGAACACTACGTTACTAATGTAAATTGATAAATTTGATTGGTCTATAAATAAGTTGTGTTTTATTTAATGCTGTTTGCTTTTGCTGGAATATTTATTCGATTTTCTTAATGTAATGATGTAGATTTTTGACAAACTGTGACAAAGGAGGGTTATTTCATCTTCTTCTTTTAATTAAAGGATTATTTCTTTGGCACGTTCTACAGCCCAAACGGTTGGACGGATTTTGACATGTGACAGTAAGTTGTTGGAGTCGTTAGAATTGTCATAGTAATATAGCCTGTATAATTTTTTATTGATTTTTTAATAGATAATTCGGTTTAGTTTTTAATAAGTAACATTGTTTCCCAAGTATTAAAACGAAATAATGATTGATTAAGGTTAATACAGTACCATTTAATAGAGCCTGATAAGTTACTGACCTTTGGTAAGATAGGGTGTCCAAAAATGTATCCACCCAAATATTATACGAAACCTTTAGTCACTTTTTCCCTTAAATTTATTTTTATTTGTAGTTTTATTCATACGCAGTTTTATGGGGTACAGATAAACATAAACTATCATTGATAGTCCCTAAGTTAAAAATGGCATCATCATATCAATTCAAACCCAATCATTATTCAAATGAACTGAGTACAACCTTTTTTGAATCTTATTTTTTTTATTGTATTAAATGAGACACCACATATATCTTTCTTATCTATACTAATATTATAAAGAGGTTTGATTTGTTTATTTGTTTCTTTGTATTGAATATGCTCCGAAACTACATGACTAATTTGTACAGAGGTTCTTTGAAACCTGGGAATAGTATAGTTTTTATCCCGAAAATCCTACGGGTACAGGATAAATACGTGGTCAAAACCGCGGAGCTCAGCTAGTTCAATTTTGAGAAGTTTTATGTGTAACAATTATTCCCATCGTCCTATATATCCATGTTCCAAAACGATTTCTTCATGAGACTTATTTTGTTGCAGCCCCACGATGGAAGCTCCACAGTCCGTGTCAGTCCCTTGGCTGTCCACCGCAGTCCTGCTATGTTCCTTCCTCACGGCACACTCCCTTAACACTAAGGTAAGCTTTATTTATAACTAGCTTCAGCCCATTCAAAGACAATTTTTTTTTCTTTAGGATACAAAAATGTATCCCTTTCAATTAGAATTTAGTCTATTGTATAAGACTAATAAGTAATTTTAATTTAACTTAAACTAACTACTGTAAATAAAATTAAGAATGTGTCCATAAACACTTTTAATTGAAACGAAAAAATGATAAAAAAATGTGACCACAGAATATGTATACATCTAACATTCGTTATTTATTGATTTAATGTACTTTATCAGTATAATTATTTCAAAATATTAGTAAATAGCGTTCTGTCAGTCTGTCTAACGCCAGGTATACAATTCCATGTTGGGGTATAATAGAGCAGTATCAGACAAATTTTCAGCTTCCCACAAGTAACTCAAGAAATGGTCCTAGTTCTCGGAATATTAATTTGTAACATGATTTTCAAAATTTTTGACTCCACGTCCATCAGGAATTCTAAATTGTCCCTTTTTACTATAAATAGTTAATAGTTAATTATTTTTATATTTACACATCTTGGATGTTTTGTGACAACACTGTAGAAAACAAGTTTTGTATTCATTATACGTTTTTTTTTTCATAAGTGAAGTTTTTTAAGACTATAAACATATAAATTACATTTTAATGTTTACATTTCTTTATGTCCCATACTTAACATAAAATATCGCGAATTATTATTTAAAGATTGATTTACACGATGTTTGTATTTAATGTCACGTGTAAGTCACGTGCCAGCTTTTAACATCTTTTATAAAGAGAAAATATTTGTTTGTTTGTATTGAATAGGCTCCGAAACTATAGGACCGATTTGGATGAAATTTTGTATAGAGATTCTTTAAATGACATATGATAGTTCTTATCCTGGAAATCCTACGGGAACAGGATATATACGCGGGTGAAACAACGGAGTTTAGCTAAAAACAGAGATAACAATATTTTCTTAGCAGCAAATTTGTTATAAAAATATTCTTTGTGTTATTTCTTGGAGTCTATATAGATCAATTAAAGTATCCTTATAACCTAAACCAGTCTTCCTGTTAGCTAAATTTAATCAAAATCCGTTCAGTAGTTGCGTCGTTATTAACATTTATAACATTAATAGGATTATAATAGTTTCATAAGAAAGTTGAAGCACCCAACCATTTTCTACGGCGAATTAAGGAATTAGAACGTTAAAAAAATATTTACATAATATATCGAGATTGAGTTAATTAATTATGTTATACGAATAATTAATAGAGCTGAATATCTTTATGATCTAAATATTACCTAATTCAGTAGTTTGTTCGGCCTATGAAAGCTAATTTAAATATTATATCATATTACATATATTTTATTTACTTAGAAGCATGTTAATGTTTTTTGTTAAGTAATTTACCAAGCGAAGCGGGGTTTTAGAGCTTGTTTTCTTTAAATAGCTGCCGTAGCATCGATACTAATATTATAAAGAGGAAAATGTTTGTTTGTTTGTTTGTTTGGTTGTAATGAACAGGCTCAAAAACTAGTGGACCGATTTTAAAAATTCTTTCATCATTCGAAAGCCGTTATCCACGAGCACGGAATAGAAAAAATAAGTGGAAGTGCCCTGCTGCTCTAGCCTGCGACTTTTAACTTTGTACATTAGTACAACATCGGTCCAGTCGTTATTCGCTACTTGATGTGACATAACGTCTCGACTTCAGATATAATAT
>LQNK01002490.1:250900-298221 GCA_001586405.1 Phoebis sennae | reverse complement strand
TAGCAAAATGACAACTGAGTGTCAAACGGTTGTACCGTAAATATAACATTTATTTAAAAGGTGTTAGAGATCAAAATTTAATGAATTTATAATATCGCCCTCTAGCGATGAATAGTTTTTCCTTTTTTCTAGGTGGAAAATTGATTCAACAGATTTACTACCTTACTGTCATACAAAAAGACTTCATTTTAAATAACAATAAATACGATTTTCAACCGAAATGTTTTTTTGTCAATTTTTGACATTACTTCTTTTGTATGCATTGTACGATTTAATTTGTCAATGTGTGAGTTTGGCGACATTGGTTCTCATACTAAAGAAGCACTAGGGCACTTCCACTTGTTTTTTCTATTCCGTGTCCACGAGTAACATAGTCTATATTTTATTGGCTATATATATAACATTATGCTACAGGAGCGAAATCGAGCGGATCAGCTAACAATGTTATATAACCTCTAACCTTCTTTGATCAATGATCTATCTAACATAAAATATTTCTTCAAATCGAACCAGTAGCGGCCGAGGTAAGGGCGTTCAAACAACAAAATTTTCAGCTTTATATTACAGTAGCTGAGCTCCACTGCAAAGCTCTTTTCGGGATAAAAACTATCCTATGTCATTCCTGGAGTTTCAAAGAATCTATTTACAAAATTTCACCCAAATCGGTCCTGTAGTTTCGGAGCCTATTCAATACAAAAAACAAACAAGTCTTTATAATATTAGTATAGATTTATTCCTAATTCCACACGCATACAAGCGAAACGTCTCAATAAATTAATGTCAAGAGGCATCTCTTTATTAGTTCCTTAAACAACCGAATTGATTTCTTTTACATATTCATGTCTGACGCTTAATTTGTATTCCGAGTCTGTCCCCAGTTTTAAATATAATTCTACCAATTTTATTGACGTAGGATCATTAATTAATTAATGTTTTAATGAAAAACTTTGCACTTTTTTGTTAAGATGATAAATTGAGTATCGTGATAAGTATTTTTAGAAATATAATCGATAGGGATTATCGATACTAATTTTATAGAGGAAAGATTTGATTTTTTGTTTGTTAGTTTGTTTCAATGAAATATTGAATAGGCTCCGAAATTACTGGACCAATTTGAATAATTCTTTTACCATTATCCCTGATGAACCTAGGCTATATATATTACACTAGCTGGTCCGCGCGGCTTCGCTCCCGTAGCACACTGTTATATATATCATATTAAATATAGCCTATACGGATTCGGAAGAATCCCTCTAAGTAATGGTAAAAGAAATTTTGAAATCGGTCCAGTAGTTTTTGAGCCTATTCAATACAATCATACAAAAATACAAAGGTTTCCTCTTTATAATATTAGTGTAGATTAAGCCACTAAAGCCGCACAGGACAGCTATTTTTGTAATATTTTTTAAGCATATAACAAGTTTCTTATAAATTACCTTATCGCTGCCTACAACCACTTTACTAATAATTTAATGTGGTTCACCTGATGTTAAGCGACTGACCGCAGCCCATGAACATCTACAACATAAAAATATCGCATGCCTTGCCGGCTTGAAGGAAGGGGAGGTGATAAGGAGATGAGAGGAATAGAATAGGATGGCAAAACAATCATTTCGCATATGTTTTTTTGTGATTAAACATCAATAAAATGGTCAAATCTCGTCCTTAAAGGAACACAGGTGTTCGCTCGAATGCAAATGAGACGTAATAAATCGTCCGCCATTTGTGAAATTACATCTAACATTTCAAAGAAATTTATTATCCTTACGTTTGGTGCTTTTCGGCTTATTAATAAACAAGTTAATGACCCCTTAGTAATATATTTTTTGTGATAACAATATATGTACTTATCTATGGAGTTGTTTATATTCGTCGTATTTCGTGTTTTTGACGATTATTTGAGGATATGTTGTGAATATAGCTATAGCTTTTCCGCTGCTAGCAATTTAAGGTCCAGCTCCTATAAACGACGGAACTACATATTATAACAGATAGAGTGGTTATAAACCACCAATCGCCAATTCAGTAAAACCATTAATTTTATTTTTATACTGACTTTCAGCCCGCGGTTTTGCTTTTACACTTTGTGGATTTTCTAAGAAGATACGGTGTGATATTTCTTTACGATTTTGGAACGTATCTCTCGTTCAAATTGCAATAAAATATTCCGCATTAGACCATCCAGGAAAACAGAACACCGATTTCAAAAAATAACAATATATTCTCCGATCTCAACTCCAACAAACTTTACTTTTTGGATCAAAAGATGAGGTTAATTGAGGTGGCACTGAGAATCAGTAGTTGGATACTTAGTACCAGAGTATGTCTATGTCAGAACATATACTAGCGTGATAGCTTTTTTACATCACCCTGTCTTAATTTAAATGTATAAATTGGCTATGTTTTTATAAACATTTGCGATTCCAAATAAAGATATGAATTTGAATCTCCTAATATCCATTACGTCTACCATCTTTATTAATTATCCAACACATTAGATGCGGTCGCAAAACATATATTATCTTAATGAAGCGAATCGTCATAGCTTTAAAACTATTTCGCTAGAGTAATGACCTTACTTCCACCGTTATTATTTAGTATTCATTTATCATTTTGGACACGTTCTCGTAAGCTATGCATTGGTCATTGAGTGGACAGGGTTATTTCAAATGTAATAAGTCGTTGGTACACATAGGTTATGTTTATAAAGTAACTGTTAAAATGTATGTGTTTGCGATACTTAATTTTGAATCACATTGTTTTGATTCCATTGAAGATATACTGGTATTAGCCATTCTGCGCGGCTTCACTCCTGTAGTATAATGTTATATAGCCTATTTCCATCAGGGATACAACAAACAAACGAACAAAAATACTTTACTCTGCACCATAAAAAAATAAAAATTACAAAATTAAAAGTAAAATAGAAATAGTAATATAGAAAAAGATAATAGGATTTTAATGATAAAAAATAATTTTTCAAATCGGTCCAGTAGTTTCAGATTCTATTCCAAAAAACAAAACAAATAAAAAAAACTTTCCACTTTACTACATTAGTGTAGATTAAAGGAGGATGTATTATTTATTCGACTAATACTTGGATGGTCACAATTCTTGCACGTCGTAGAAGGCTTTTTACTAGATATCTTTTTATGGCTTTGTCAAGGAAAGGACGTGATTTGAAACCAATTGTTGTTACTTAACACCCCGATACTTAGGTAGATGTATTTTATGTGATTCTCAACTCACTCATTTAGTCAATTTAATACAATAAATAAATCACTTTTTATAACTAAAGCAAGTAAGCGTGATGCGCAAAAGAATGTTCCAGGCGTAGATACTCCCTCCATTTTCATAGATTTTCTCTTAATGAAATTCGTAAGAAATTAATGCATATATTATTTTTTATACATATTTCTTTTTAAATTCTAATTTCGATCAATATATTTTTTTTTATTGTTCTTCCTAGCTTTAAACTAGACATCCACATATAGACTTATATAAACTTTGTATACATATAGGTAAAGTACATGAATAACATATAGACTACTTTTAATCCGGGAGTGGCTATTTTAAAAATAATGAATTCGATACCGGTTTGCATTTTTCGTCAGTAAATCGTGCAAAAATCTTATCATATAAGGAAACTTTAAAACCAGGTCATTTTTTAGTGTTTAGAAATATGGCCTTATATTAACAATAAATACGGACTATAAAAATAGAATGTGTTTTTGTTTATGATGAAATCAATGAGTATCGGAAACGAAATAAAAGACATCTACTTATAGTTTTTTGTTTGTTTTACGATTTCTGCATACAAAATTTAAATATTTATTTTTTTTAATCCCGTATTACTCATTGATTTATACTTTTATACTATAAAATCCTTGTCAATATTATACAAGATGTGTCTCGCGATTTCACCCGCGTATTTATGTAATATAATTATCAGAAATAATCTTTCAAATTTTAGTCAATTTTTTCCGCTTTATCAAAGGGTTCTAAAATTCTTCAAGTAACTAAATTACTGAACTATGAGAGAGAGAGAGAGAGAGAGAGAAAATCTCATGAACAAACCAAACGCCATACTAGTCCTGCAACCCTGACCCACTCGGTTTCCTCGTCGACGGCCTTGACGGCGGGAAAGGTGGATTAAAGGTAACATTACTTTTGCGGTCTGCCTTTTAATGCCGCGGTTTTGTTGCAAATCATTTGTACATAGATCATAGTGCAACCTTTTACTTGGACGTTAAGTTGTTGGTTTTGTTTTGGGCTATTTAATATGAAAAGACTATTTCAGCAGATCTCAATTGCTTGACTTCACAACAAGCTTAATGAATAATATCTATGAAAATCTAACGAATTATGAAATATCTATAAAATATCAATTGCTTCCCCCCTGTTTTTTTATTTACGAGCATTTTTTACATTCCATACCGGAGACATTCAAGACTAAATACAAAATAATGTTCTATAATTAATTATATAGATGGCACCACTGTATATACTATTATGACATTGACATTTCAGTTGTCAAACAACTGTTACTAAAACAACATACGCTGAAACACATTAATTAATATAATAACTCTCTTCTGTCGGGTAAAAAAGACGTGTTTTATTAAACAAAACCTACTTGATTACCTCTTAATTTATTGCTTAGTTATGTCATAACTATAGAATTTTCCCATTGTAACAATTACTTGCGTGGGTGTCGGCACACTCACGAATTTTGGATCCTGTTGGATAAATTAGACTTAATATAGGAAATTGCTCATATTGGAATTTTTCACGAAAGTAACGATTTTTTTACAATCTATGCCTTCAAATAGATACCTAAAACATTATTAAAAGGAAATATATGTATGTATGTATGTTTGTAATGTTTTCACACAAAAATTAAGAGTAACAAACACATAATATATACAGCTGTTACTAGGATTAGTAAATCCTAGTAACAGCTGCGGTTGTCTGTAAGAAATCGCTCGTAGCGATAAGTCCGCCTACTGTACTTTTTTCTTCTTTATGTATCTTCGTGTATCCTATATATTAAGTGCAATAAAGAATTTTTCATTCATTCATTCATTCATAATTTGCGTATTATTTTTGTTCTATTCATTATCACAATACTTGAATATTTTCTCAATTGGTTCAGAAATAGTTGCGGTTACTTCATCGTCAATTTAAAACCGTTGAATTACTACCAAAATTCAAAATACACTTTTTGTTTCGTTTCCCTCACTTTTTACTGAAATTAGCCGTAAACCAACTATCGTTACCGCGTTACGCAAATTCATTTGATTCGACCGCAAAACCTTCAATTCTGATCTTGGACTGAATTAGACACGTTGTCATTCTACACGAAATCCGAGTAATTGATTTATTGCATTTACTTCCTTGTGTTCAAAGCAATAGAGGTGTTAGTTGTGTGGCGGTGTGGCGGTTTTAATTGCAACTTCGTGGTTAGCGTAATTTAATTGTGTAGATTTGGTATTCGGTATTGGTGTCGGTTTGGTCATGCTATGGACAGTGGATGCGATATTCATGAGGATGGTGTGAAAACTGAGTGTTTTATGTTAAAGCAGGCAAGTTGAACATGCGGTTCAACTGATGTTAAGTGACTGACCACAGCCCATGAACATGTACAACAGCAAAGTGTCGCAGACGCTTTGCCGGCTTGAAGGAAGGGAGGGGAGAAGGATTTTGATTTTGATGGGAGATTGGGAAAGAACAGAATGGAAGAGGGGTGGGAAGGGAATACAATTGATTAAGTATATAATCATATATTAGTTGAAATATGAATAAAGATGGGAATGACTTTCCCCGAAACTTATACTACTAACATTTACAAGGTTTACAGTTATTTATTTTTTGTCAACTTCTTAAACATATATTCAAATAAAAACGTTAAAAAGCGATAGAGATAATGTTTTGATCTAATAGCTAAAGTTTTGTGCATACTTGTTAACTTTTTATTGAGATATTTCATGAAAAATTAATCTCTTATAATTGACTTAAGATACCTATAAAAACAAATTAATTTTGAACTTCTTATAGAAAGCTACAGTCTTCAAAACATTGTCAAACGGAAATTTTACTAAAACTTGCCACCAAAGTGTACTAACAAGGAAAGCGGTTAGGGCACTTGAAACGGACGTCCTTCCAAGAGAAAATATGCAATTACCTTACAATATACGAATTTTATCCATCCTTAATATTAATTATTTACTTATCTAATATTCCATGTTTCTAGAATAGAATAGAAAATATTTTATTTCATGTAAAGTTTTTACAAAGTACGTATGAATAGTACTTTTTTTTATTTACCACCAGTTTAGGAAGTCGATTCTATCGAGAAGATACCGGCAAGAAACTTCTTCTGTCTTGAACTTAATATTATAATTGTATTGAGCATATTGCAGAATTTTTTGACGGTGCTAAAAAAATTAGGCTATTCCAATTGCATTTTCTGAATTATATTAGCATTATATGACACCATGATGTTAAAATCATACAGTGGTTGCACGATTTTTACAAAAAATCCCTAGGGCTGTCACAAATTCTCTACATACTGGAAAGTAAAAATGAGCTTTTAAAAGACTGTGTTCATGTTTTGAATTATAAGAAATAACTATTAATCTAGTGTAAGTAATTTAAGATGCAGTACATATGGTATACTTTTTTTTTAATTTTACACGAACAAATTTTTGCCACTCTTGAAAGACGTGTCCCGTAACACGAACGGAAAATGTCGACATTTATCGAAGGAGATTTGGGACGCTGTCCACGTGACAGTTTCGTTCAACGACTATATTATATTCTTTATACTGTGATATAGCATAGTCATCAAACTTACATATGTGTGCAAAATTTCTCATTTGGAATTTGAAATGTCAATGTCAAATTCTGTTTGTAAGGTATAATAATCGTTCATAGACAATAGAATAAATTAATTAAAACCTAAATATTAGATAAAATGAGATAGTTAAAGCATACGAGAGTTTATTTTAAATGTAAAAAAAAACATTTGCATTTTTCACACACGCCCACAATTCAGTAACTTATTTGAGAAAGTTAAACCCTATATATTCTCTAATAGACTAAAATGTATTCATATCACTGAAAGAAGCCTCTAACAACGGAAACACAATTCTTAATTAATTTTTTTAGGACCTATAACTTGTTTATAATTGTATATTTGTCTCTAAACAACAAAAACTTTACAGTTTATTTTCGTTCAGGTATAACTAAATCAATTAGCTTTCATTACCGGAGCACAAAGTACTAAAGTACTAAAACAAACACAAAGGCTAAAGACCTTTTTACACAACTCTGCAGTTGATTTGCAAAAAGGTGCAAAGTCGTGACGGGAGATTTACGCGAAATCAACAAATAAAGTTTGCTAACCTTATCCTTAAAGAGGCATTATCTTACGGCCGTTTTAAATAATGTAACAAAGATTATGGATAGATTGTTATCCCAGATTATATGATGTTTGATAGATAAAACATATACCAAAAGCTATCGGAAGAAGAAATCGAAGGAAGTGCGAATAGATTTGTCTGAATTTAGAAAGCAAAACAAAGGATACATAGTATATTGAAAACGGCCCTTAAAGGAACCGTACATGGATAGTTTTGAATCAATCATGAAAACCAGCTAATAAGCTATCTGTATACGAATTCTTTTTTAAATTCATTCAAACAAACATCAAACCATTTAAACTTTCAAATAGACAGATTTTGATGAAACATTTATATACATATATTAGATAATATATATTTTGTATTGTTACCTCTTGATGAAACGGCATCTTGATTGATTTGTGAAAAAACACTTCACTAGTTCCATAGTTGTATGTTTTGATACATTTTTTGTATGTTTACAGTTGTATGTTTTTTTTTTACAAATCATAAGTATGTTATAGTTATCATTATTTAATGCGAATGAAGCTGCGGGAAAAATGCAGTTTATCATATCAGTAAGATATCAAGATTTAAAATATACATTATTAAACATTGCATTGTTTTTCCAACGTACGTGCTTCTTACATATGTTATTTTATGCCTTTTACTTGTTATCATTTATACATAAAAAGTAGAAACAAAGCCCTTGAAAATTAATAGGCTTGTATGCGGATTGGGACCCGGAACAGGATTTCATAGTTGCTAGTAATCAATGTGATTACTGATAACAGATTATGAATGCGACAGACTATAAATAGTCTATCCGTGACCGAAAGTATGAGTTATAGTGCACTGTTGCTAAATCAGAGCGCTGTTGCAAGGCCGTGCGTTGTCTATTGTTAAGTGTTATTAACCGACTTCAAAAAATGGAGGAGGTTCTCAATTGGACCGTACTTTTTTTTTAAATAATTTTCCAAATTGGTCCGCATATGCCCATCATTTATGGACCGATGTGGAAAATTCTTTTTGCATTTGATAGAGTAGTGTCAGTGTGAATCTGATCTTGAACCAAATGGGACTATTTGGTTCAAAATCATCCATGTGGAAGATATTCCAGAGAACTCCTTGAAAATTAACAGATTAAGCTCTGTGGTTAAGTTTTATTTATGGTTATACCAATTTAACTCTCAGACTGAGACTGATTTGGGACTAGCTCTGATGTAGGCGCAGTTGATGTGGCCAATGTGGCAATAGTCTTGGCGCCTAAAGGTATGGGTTCAATCCCCGCGA
Organism: Phoebis sennae; assembly: GCA_001586405.1. Taxonomy (NCBI): domain Eukaryota; kingdom Metazoa; phylum Arthropoda; class Insecta; order Lepidoptera; family Pieridae; genus Phoebis; species Phoebis sennae. The sequence continues at coordinate 289,525 of LQNK01002490.1, read as the reverse complement.
GTAGAAAATTATAATGTGATGAACATTGTAATGTTCTACTATCGGGGTGTTTTTCTATTTATAGTATATATTTACAAAAAAAGTATGTTTAAGCATATCTATCAGTTATCTATCTTTCTTAGTACAAGCTTTGCTTAGTTTGGGACTAGATGTCATGTCGTAGTGTTAAATGCCACAGAATATTTATTTATTTTTATGTATAAAAAACAAATCATAAGCTTCCTTCTCCTTGAAAACAGACTAAAATAATATTATTATTTCACTTACAAAATTGACACTTGTCATCACAAATCATCTTGAACCGTTTCCGAGGAATCTCTTGCTATATAAACAATATTGTAAAATAAATCAGTTTTACTAATTAACGTATTCAATAGTGACCACGATTTATTGACTGCAAATTAAACGGCAGTAAATTATATTTGACCTTGACACTATCGAATAACATAAACAACGGAAGTTGGTAACAAACAATAGAGCTTCCTGCTTCCGCGTCTTGGCGCTTGTCAAAGCTGTCAACTTGTCGATTACTTTCTTTTGTAACCTCTATAGTCTATACCCCAATTTTACGTGACCTTTAATTGTAACGATCTTTGCTTACCTTGTTCCATTGTTGTTCAAAATTAATTTCTTCTTCGTCGATTGATATTGAAAACGGCCGTACCGTTTTCAATATTCTATCTATCACACGTTTTGCTAACTAAAGTCAGACAAATCTATCTATTTGCACTTACTTTGATTTCAATATTGTATTGAAGGATAGCCTTTACTATGACTGTCTATCTAACGTCATATAATCTGACATAACAATCTATCCGGATAATCTTTGGTACATTTGTGTGTTTGAATTGAATAGACTATGAAACTGCTGGATCGTATTGAAAAGTTCTTTTACTATTCGAATTTTATTTATCCTGATGAACATAGGCTATATAATATTATGCTACGAAAGCGAAGCCGCGTAGAACTACTAGAATATAATAAACCTAAAGAATTAGTTTATTTGAAAGCGCTTTGTCCAATTTGTAAAAATATTTTCGTGTTTGATAGACCATTAATCGAGGAAGGATACCAGGGCGAAGCCGTGTAGAATAACTAGTGCCCATATACTGAAACGTTGCTCAACTTTAAGAAGCTTTTAAATATCGTGACGTCACTATCAATTTATGATGAGAGAAAGGATCAGCATGCTTTTAAAACGTCGCTCAAATCATGAATTGAGTATATGAGTGTAAATGCTCACAGTAATACGTTTGTGTTTTCTAACCGTGACTAATAGTTACTATTCTATCTACGTTTATTTACGTCTCAGTTGTTTTTGCTGAACGCTATGTGTGTTAGTGGGTAAAGGGCAAATGTTACCTTTCGTAGCTGGCAAGAAAGCGTCGTGTTTTTGCTGCGCTTTGTACGATACTATTGTGCCATGGCTGTCGACCATAGATAATAATTGTTTACGTAATTGACATTTAGCTTTTTTTTAAATGTCAGAAATAAGAATGTTTAGTAATTATCTTTAATTTTTGCATCAAATTAAATCTCTTTTTTTCATTTTTGATGTTATACGTATGTTCGTATTTAAGAATAAGAAATAAAAATATTACTTTTTTGCACACGGATTATATTGCAAGAACCGTTATGAAATGGTTTTTGCTGCAAGTTTTAAATTTTTGCTCGAAAATATTTATCTGATTTTAAAATTGTGTAAATGGCGTGATATCCGAAACTGTGGAACTGCATTTTAATACAGAGATCATGTTACAGATTATGTAAAACGAAATATGTAACTGTTGAGGGTTTTAAACGCCTTTGAGAATAGTAATAAGTTTAAAATTTATAGCGAAGTCGTGTGGTGTTCTTAAATATTAAATATTTAACATATTTTTAAAGATGGAGAAAACTAGAACCAGAACATATGTAAGACGATTATCCAAACTCTATATTTGAAATATGCTTTCGATTGATGGTTACAAGAGAAACAAAGGTAAGGGAAATTAGAAAATATGAATAATATCATAATAAAAAAAATATATACGTACTTAAGTATGATAGAAAGTAGTACTTATGTACGTAAGTACACGAAAATGAACGTGCACGAAAGGCGTCTTTTTTTCTACTAATGCCCGGTTCTTATTAAAATAAAACGAGTCGATTTAGAGACAGTGCAATAATCTACTGGGTGTAAGTCTAATGCGTATCTATAATAAACGTGGCGTTAAACTTGGTTCTAATTGGTTAATTAATAAATGAAAACGATGCGTATCTCGTTTAATATCTGAACCAACATTTCCAGATTTTAATGAAGTACGAGCATATATTCTTTCCTAGATCTCATTTTTATTAGTTACCGTTATTGTCTTCATAATTCCTCAAGCACCCGACTAGATAGGCCATTGTTTCCAGGGCGCTAATGAAGCGTGGACAGTCAGTCACGCAAGGCTGGTGACATAATGCGCCTTCCACTTCCGAACGTACGTGTAGTTGCGTCATGTTATACCATAAAAATTTTTGCCAAAAAATAGAACCGACTTCCTCGCTCTAAAAAGTAGAAAATAACTTTTATTTCATTTTTGTTGAAATCTATAAAAAGTCGGTGCAAAATCTTGTTAAATTGTAAATAGATAAAGGCACCGACTTTGTATAGATTTCAACAAAAATGAAATAAAAGTTATTTTCTACTTTTTAGAGCGAGGAAGTTGGTTCTATTTTTTGGCAAAAATTTTTATTTTATCCTTTTTAGTGTCCTGTGAAGGGTAATCACATCATCTCGTCACAATTCAGTTGATATATACGTTATAAAACCTTAACCGCAGAGCTTATTCCGTTGATTTTCGAGGAGTTCCCTGGAATATCTCCCACATGGATGATCAGACTTGAACCAAATTTCTATGGGACCACACATGAACTCTACTCTTTCGAATGCAAAAAAAAAATCGGTCCATAAACGCCGGAGATATGCGGTAACATACAAAAAAAAATACGGTCGAATTGATAACCTCCTCCTTTTTTTGTAAGTCGGTTAAAAACTTATATATTATTATTATTATTAGTTGAAATTAAATTAAATTTGTATCCTAACCTCCCAATAAACTAACTAAACACTGCTGGGAAATGGCCTTTTCTGTCCCTTGTAATCTTTCTATATGTATATATGTCAGTGGTGCTGTGTTTTTGCTTGGTTTGTTTTATTACTGTACCTAGCCAAGAAGAGCCTCCTCGGGCCGTATCTTTTCTTGATCAAAATTTTAGTAAGAGATATTTTATAGTCCTTCATCCGTGTAGTTTTCTCAAAATGGCGTATAATTTTTTTCTTCATGCACAAAGAATTTAGTACCAAAAAATCAACGTTGCTACTTTGTAAATAACTCGTTTATATAGTCTTTTACAAAGTTACGCTGCACTCAGAAAATTATTGTAATTAAGGTTTAAATAATCCAGTTAATAAAAGTATTGTGTTTAAATAAAAATAACTATTGTTATAATGTTCATCGTTATTTGTTTTTTTTAATTTTTATACTTAACATCTCATGATGACTTCTGATTGTTTATTATTAGATATTATTAGCGATACCCACTAAAGATTTAATAAAATTTCACACTTTTCACAAAAAAAATATTTTTGACGATTACCTTATATTTATTTTTACTCGTTTTCACAAATCGTTATGTATGTTGTGTGTGCAAACACGTAAAGCCGTTGGTCCTGTGGCTGATCTCTCTCCGGTCGTTTCGGATGTCCGTCCCATCGGATGAAGAGAGTAAAAAAATAGAGAGTGTATACAGATTAGCGTATACATATTCAATAAAATATCTAGTATATTAATTGATTATCTTTTATGGATAGGCTTGTCTCTATCGATATTAAACGCATTATAAAAAATCATAATTTAACAGTACATAAATAAGAGGTTTTTAATTTTTTTGCATTTCTCTAGAAAATACAACGGTATTTTTTTATTCCAATCTTCATAATATTTTTATGTCAAACATTTAATAAACATAAAACTTTTAAACGAATATATATTATTACTAGCTTACCGCCCGTGGCTTCCCACGCGTGGACTACTATCCTATCTTTCATGTTGGGTCAACCTGCACACGGTGTGTAAAATTTCGTTAAAATCGGTGGAGTAGTTTGGAAGTCCATATCGGACGAACACTGTGACACGTAATTTATATATATTAAGATATAGTAAAAAAAAATAATAATTACCTATTTTAACATTTCCATACGCTGAGTCATCTTCTAGTTTTATCACCTAAAACATGTGTGAACAAAACGGTGTGGTGTATTGAAATCACATTATATTGACATTTAATAGCGAGCTTCTAATTGCGCTATAAAATAACAAAAAGCTTATTTATTTGTGACATAATTTTATTATTGTGTTAAAACATATTCCGTGAAATGAACATAAATTACTTCCTATATACTACAATATATGTCTGATATTGTAAAGCGGAAAATTTTGTTTATTTACAATCTTTGGAACTGTCCGATAGAATTGACAGATTTTTATGATGATGATATATATGTTCACGAGGAAGGCGTTCGTTCACTTTTTTTTTGGCAGAGCAAGCAAAGGAGCAATTGGGTCGCCTGATGTTAAGTGATACACCGCGAGTGTCGCAGGTGCTTTGCCGGCTTTTGATGGACCTATACGTCTCTTGAAGTCTCCAATGTCGAATCTGTTTGGATAGTTTTTCATACTTCTTGTCACATTCCGATGTGGTCCTAGATACCGTGTCGGTGAATAGTATCAATGTGTACGTCGCTCTCCCGCGCCTCTATGGAGTTTGACTTCCGTATCTTTATTTTGCTATAGGCTAGGGATGGCGAACCTTTTTGCATTGACGGGTGATTTCTTGTAAATAAATGGTTAATCTTGACTTTCTGATTTTTGGGAAAATAATAATAATAAATACTAACAACTCAAGAATAGAGTATGGGAGGAAGGTAACGTAAGAACTAATACCTAATCCTTAGTTTTTCAGTGCATAATTAATTAATCGAAAGGTAACGTGCCCAAAATATTGTGCCATCTTTGGCACGCGTGCCGTTAGTTTGCCATCCCTGCTTTAGGCTATCAAACACACTACGTAAAACATAGCTAGTGTTCATAAAAATCGCTTCCTATATAATGAAGTGATGAATATATTTTATTTGTTTGGAATGACGTGGTTACTTATTCTCTTAGTTCTTCCTGTTGTTTTTACGTTAACCATTAATAACTTTATTTATTGATAGCTAATGTATGATAATGGTTGTGTGAAAATAATAGTTATATGGTTATAATGTATGCAAGTAATAACTATGAGAATTTCCATCCGTAATGACTTTCATAGTTTGAATGATTAAATTTGATTTAAGTTTATTTCTGTATGTATACATATTTTATTTTTGATTAACAAGCGCATTCTTATTTCCTTTTTAGAGCATAGGAAATTAATATCCATCCAGGCACAACATTTATTCACAAAAAACACATAACAACAAATACCTATTCTTGTTAGGGCCATAGGCCTAAATTTTGTCATATCACATTTTTTTATCATGTCTTCAGAATTAAACTGAACATTTCTCGACTTATTTATTTATTTACACTCTATTTTATTGAAAGAAAGATAAATAGTAAAATATTGTCCATTAATTAATTATGACAATTTTACGATCCACAACGAGGATTTATCACTCAAAAGTGATGTCTTTCAGGCAACCCACTAGAATAGGAGGTGGTGTTGGAAGCCAGTTAAAGAATACCATATAAATAAGTATACTTACATTGAAAGTAAAAAAATAATGAACGCGTTTAAAATCCGTTAAAGCATTTTTACTCAATATAAAAAGGTTGCGTAATTTTCTACAGATTTTCACCGAGCGACCATAGACAAAATAATAATTTAATGATGTACTCTATGTCAAATAAGCAGTATCATGCTAGTGGGCTTCCTTCAGAGGAAGCTAATTTCCTCCGACATCCCTGCGAATTTCCCGTGAAATTAGGATTTGCATTTAATTTATTACTTAACTAGCTTTCCGCCCGCGGCTTCGCACGCGTGGACTACTAATTTCTGTATTTTTAGAGGAGCACAACAAAAGTTAAAAAAAATTACGATCACAGGAACAGTGATATACTCGCATGTCTATAGTTTTTTTTAATAATTTTCTATGGAAATAGGTTTGACCAAATTCTCACAGAGCGTGCGCCTCTTTAAAAATACAGAAAATCGATCCCACGCGAGCGAAGCCGCGGGCAGAGAGTTAGTTATTTTTTTAAGATTTTTCAGGATTCATTGAGTGTTTTAACGTCTTAATCTATACGTTAAGAGTATAAAAAGGCATGTCCGCAACTCAACCAAAATATCACATTGTCACGTGGTATGACATTTTCACGACTTTAGAAGCATATATCTCAAAAAATATTTTTGTTAGCAAAAAACGCATTTAGAAACCTCAATATCATTTTTAAAGAGCTTTCCAATGAAACCTCACTCAATGATTTATTCGCGAATTTATTATTTTACCCTCCGGATACATGTATGGAGAGCCACCCTTAAAAAATACTTTTTTCAAATAAATTGTAGCCTATAAGTTGCACCTAATATTGGTCTATCAGCATGTGAAATTTTATCAAAATCTGTCCAGTGGTTATTACGTGATTGACGCACATACAAACAGATAAACAGACAAACAGACAAACAGACAAATAGACAAACAGAAAAAAAATTTTTTAACCATGGTTTTGGTATCTATAGAACATACATATTGCATACCAATTACTCTTTTCGAAAAATATTCAATGTACAGAAATGGTTCGGTTACTGTTTTATTATATGTATAGATTAGCTGTTACATGTATCTTGCATGTAACGGACAAAAAGTCCTATAAAATACCTAAATTAAAACGAAAGTAAATATATGTTCGTTATTAAAGTTTTTTTAATATTTATTTATATACCAATCAAAAAGCAATTACTTAAAAAAGATAATGTGTAATACAAGACACACATGTTCATGGTTGAAAAAAAAGATTTAAACAAAAGATTACTCCAATATTATCAGAACTATAAAGAAAGCAGTATATTGACACACTTCCATACTCAGTGAGATAATTCCGCTAAAACCGATTCATATTTACATAACATAACCTCAAAACACAAAAACAATACCGCATTAAACCAGTTTCCATGTAATTATACAACGAATAATCGCGAATTACGGTGACGTCACGAGCGAGTGAAAACGAAAGTTATCTGTCAACGTAGGAAGTGCTGCGTAATAGCGTAAGCGGGTGTGCTGACTTGACGGTAAGAAAGTAACCCTATTCACATGTGAATCCGATCGGAAAGTGTCGAAAATTGGAACTAGGTTCATACAAATTTCGACGGTAACGTCTCCGTTCCAACCCAAATCGGATTTGTTGTTGTTGTTCTTGTGATTGTTGAAGTTTGCAAGTTCAAGCGAATAGTGAACGTAAATTAAGACTTATCAGTCCGCAGTCATATTTATGCTTTTAAATTTTAAATAGTTTATATACCCTATTTGTTTATTTGGCATAGACCGAGAGTTATAGTGAGTATAAATCGTGTTAACCGTGTTAGTGTTTATTCGGTATAGAAATATCAAATAAGAGCGACATTGTTAATTCGTTTTATAAATTTAGCGATAAGACTTGATTGTTAGCATAGAAAACTATACACACAATACATGAGTAAAATTATCTAGCTACGAATCTCGGAACTATAGCTATAGTCTAGTTAGACTAACATTAGAAATTGAATTCTTTACATGTTCGACATTCTCAGCTAAACCTCAATGTGTTACCGACAAATGAAGTAATGGGCTAAAACACGTTTGTTTCGAAGTCGATACTTATGGAATGCACTAGTTTATACACGAGACCTCGGTCTGGTCCTTGGTTATATGAAAAGTATGTGTTATTTTATATCACTAAGAATTTCAAATATGTGGGCCGCAGGATGCTCTTCCAATCTTGTGATATTTATGACGTATTTTTGTATATTAGTATCAAATTCAGGGTTAATTAAATATTTTTGATTTTTTAAAATAGTAAAGTTTTGTTTTTTGTGGAAAATCTTATTAATAATTGCAAGTTTAAGAACAAAATCGTATATGATTGTAGATGATATTTACTGTAGATTAGATATTAACTAAACGAAACAAATTTTGTACCATTTTGAAATTGTTACATTTAGTAACAGAGGTCTTTAAGTTAAATGAACAACTTCGTGTAGTACAGTTCGTTTTTTAACACCACAGACAATAAAATGTGACTTCAAAATTTTACTCAGTATTAAACTTTTTGTTAAATATTTTTTTCCTTTATCTGATATTTATATAAGTATGCAATGCAGGTACCAAAGAACCCTTGTCATAAAGAAAACTTAAAAAAGAAATATGAACTCAATAACTCAAAATAGTGATATTTTTGTTTCACATACTATACTGGATACTTTTGATAGATTATTATTAGCTTAGCTATCATCCCCCATTAGATGCTTCACTCATTACGGGACACCCTATATACGAAACTTCAAACTTCTTCAGTGGTAGTAGTAGACGTAATTGATATGTAAAACATCCAAACTCACAAATTTATAATATTTGTAGGTAATTATATGAATACACTACATTGTTTTTATAAGTATTGCCTACTTTGTATTATTGTAAAAAAAATATCAAAAATACATAACCTGGGTCAGATTTATAATATTACATCTTATGTAATGATTGTATAATAATTGTAACACGTTATTTAACCGTATTAACCACTTGGTAATTAAATAATAAAGATTATATAATTTTGAAAACGGCCAAGTGCAGCGCGGTTTAGATTGCCGAGTGTAATTTTTTATAAAATTGAGGTCAAATCATGAAGTTTTTTGTTGCAATGATACATTTTTAGAAGCCTTCAATAATTTTAATAACCTTGAAACTAGGTTTATAGTCCTATTATATAAAAACGATCGACATTTAATTAAAATAATTTTGATTACAATGATAGTATAATACATACGAGTTACCTTATAACAGAGTATAAGAGTATGTATATGGAATATATCGCTAATTTAGATACACATTTTCCTATCAGACCTATATTTAATAAGCAGGAAATAAAGCATACATTTTAGTATAAATTCTGCGTTACGTAACAAGCTTTCTATTGTTTATTGTTAATAAATAGTATAGTACAGATTCAATACAATGAGAATAAGGCTCTGCTCACATTGACAAGTGAATCATAATTAATATATTGTAACATTAACATATTAAACAGAGTTGTTTTGTTTAAACGATGGATTTTATAAAAATTATTTCTGACTAGCTTCTACCCCAGGCATTACTCGCTCTAAATTCTAATATCCTATCTATATAGGAAGTCTCATCAAAATCCGTTTAGCAGTTACGGCGTGATTGGCACATTTGACGCAAACAAATATATACCAAAACTTTTATAATAATATAATTTTATAGAAGGTTTATGAAATGACATACAATACGTAGAAAAGCCGCGGGATGAACTAGTATTTTATATTGAAGTATATTTATATCAAAAATGTAGTATTACTCATTTAGTCGATTGAACAATATTTATGATATTCCCAGAATGATGTCAAACACAAAATTTTATGGCTTAATATCAATGCTCTAAATTTTACAATACTCATTATTGTAAAAATTATTCACTTTTGGCAAGTAGAGTGTCTCATAACATAATACTGTACCTAGTGTTATCTAAAAAACCCTCTTAAATCATGTAGAAATGGACATTTACAAATTTTATGTATGTTAAAGAAGCTATAATGTTGCTATCGTCATCATTTTGCATGATAATCTCATTTTTTCTATTATTTATAAGGCCAATAACTATAAAAATGTATTTTAAAATAGTATTAGAAGAATGTATATTTCAACAACTTAATAATTTCGTACAAGGTTAATACAATGTCAAATTTAACCTCTCGTAATATAAAATTACTTAAATTACCAAGGATTTTATGACCCTCATAAAAAGTAATAATAACAATAAAATGTGATTGTCGAACTTTTACTTTTAATTATGTTATGTGGGTTCAAAGCTGGTGGTATCGATTTATTGGTTTAAACTGTATATTAAAAAACTGCAATTGTATATTTTATGTCAATACCTGATAGTGTGTACGTGTAGGTCTCGTCGTTCGTTATCTGAAGTTACGTTCAATCGTGTTTTTTTTATCTGTTACCAATGCAACAGATAAAAAACAACAGTGAAAACTCAATTTCATACAATTTTTTTTCAAGTTGAAAATTACAAAGGACACTGCCTCGAAAATGTTTACTGTTTATACAAAAACTGCAAAAAAATCATCGAAATTTAAATGGAAACAACATGGTCTTAATTACGAATTCTGCCATCTTATCAATTGTTGTCATTAACAGAAATGGTTTTCTTTCTCATAAAAAAAAATGGAATGTTCTATTTTAAAAATAAACCATAATAATTTAACACAGAATAAGTTTAAAATTTAAATGTCGTTTTCAAATCACATGTGATCAGACGCTTACAAGGCGAACTTTCAACGCATCTCGTATTCTGTCAAGATGTCAGTCATTGTGAGGAGATAACGAAATAATTTGTTTGTGGGAGAAATTTTATTATTATAATGATATAATATTTTGAATTGGTGGTGTTAGAAACGATTGTTATAGCTTATGTAATGGCTAAAAGATGGTGTCTTGGGAAATTTGTTCTACCTCCATCTATAGTCTATACCTACAAATAGAAAAAGTATGAAGAGATTGTTTGAACGCACAAATCTCAAGAAATACTGGTCTGATATGAAAAATGTTTTAGTGTTAGGTAGACCATTAGTCGAAGAAGGCTATAATATTATGATAAGGGAACGAAGCCCTGCGGAATTGCTAGTAGTAAATAAGGTTATATTTAGTGTTTTCTATTAAATTATTCCAGTACATATTTCGCTAGAAGGCTGCAAGCACTGCTTAATTTATGAGTCTGAGATATAAGATAGTGTATGAATTACAGTGGCACTAATATTCTTGCATTATTTAATGGCAAATCTTGATTAAAATGAGTTGTAAAATGCATGCATCGCTGCAAGAATTTTTTTTTCACACTGCTAAGTAGCAGTTAATTCTTAAATAATATAAGTTCTTACAGTAGTCTCGAACTCAAAAATGATAATGATACTTAAAAAAATTATTTTATCGCAGCTGTTCCACACGGCTTCACTCTAGTAGCATAATGTTATATTGCCTAAGGCCTTCCTACATTAAAGCTCTACCTAACACAAAAAGATTTTCTCAAATCGGACCAGCAGACACAGAGTTTCTGAGATTTGCGCGACGAAACAAAGTAACTCTTCAGCTTAATATCATTAGTCTTTTAACCGAAATTTATGCTTATTTAAAAATACTTTTATAGGTCCAATCTCAAAGGTTATTCCACTTTAGTACGTAAACTTTTCCATCTTAACACATTAGTAAATATTTCACATTTACTTCGAAGTCAAAGGCCTGAAAAAACAAAAGCAAATCAAATTTAGAAGTGCAAAGATATAACGGTAACGTTAGCAAATAAGTCCATACATTAATTTGATAAAGTCATTGCCCGGGACATTATAGAACCCAATTTGGTAAACAAACTAAACTAAATTGTTACCAATTATACTATTGTTATTTTCACGTAGGCTAAGTTTGAGTAGAAAAAAGTTTTTATAACTCGTTTATTTAAGTATTAAATCTTCAACCAAAATCTCGAAATTTAAAAGTAGAAGCTGTTATAAATGAGCTTTTTAATGAATGAATATCAAACTAAGAAGTGCAAAGAAATAACGGTAGCGTTAGCAAATAAACTCATACATTGTCCAGAGTCATTGCCCGAGGAACCCAATTTTGTCGGACACGTCCAAATGAAACTGTTTACATAATATATGAGTCGCATTGTGTTCTTTATAATGTGGCATGCAGTTGTGTACGTTGACATTTCGACGTAAATTGGACCTGAGGTTTTGACATATTTAATTGAAAGTATCACCTTAGTGGTATCGAAAAATTCTTTAGAAAGTGTTTCAAAACGATTCATTTTTGGAGAACCTCGCCCCCTCTAAATCCAACACAGCGTTGTTACCTTTACTGAAATATTCATTATCTATTCAAGTTGTGATTGAGAATGCGATCAGTAAATTGATAGAAAGTTATCAAAAATATGTTCTTTGAATATCAAAGTATCGCTGTACTTATCGCGTAAATTGAAATGAATAGCAGGATATCATAACCAAATACACATTAAAATTTGTCTTGTAGGTATTGTTCCGTTATAATGCAATCGAACTAATCTTCCAATCTTTCATACAGTCTATAAATGCTATAAGTTCTCAGTATGAGGTATAATACAATGCCTGTTAGAACAATGGCGTGGTTACAATGAAGGGAACTACAATCGAAGACCAAATCCTTGTGGAAAGGTTGCTTATTGGGTTGCCAGGTATGGTAGACGTCAAAGGTTGGGCTAATTGTTGCTAGCTATAAAATCTATTAAATATTATTATAAAATATTAATGTTTTGTGATAAATTTATTTAATATTTACAATTTCATTTTAAATTAAAAAATAGAACTGTTTTATTGCGTTATATATTTATATAGGTTTTTGCTGATATTTGAGTTGAATACAAACACACTTATCCTAGCTCCTATAAACGATGGAATAATTGGACGAATAGACGGAATAATAGTTTTCTACTATAATGTAAGGATAGAGTAAGGATAAGGTTAAGGATTTATTCTCAATTCCATCATCCTATATAAGAATATAGGTTTAAAACAATAGGCTGATATACAATTGAAAATTTGTTGAAACATTCGAAACTATTAATAATTTAACAGGTTTTGCACATAATAGCTTGGCGTAAGACGACAGCTGATACCTTTAAGATTTTGTGTTCCACGAATATTATATTCCTTTTATATCAAAATGTCACGTAATTTACTCATGTGTGAACGCCATGCCCTATACAGATAATAAGATTAAGCTCAAAAATAAGGATGGATATCCCATAATAAATCATTGTCGTGGATAATTACACCGAATCTCATAATGATAATAATGTATAGATGATTTTTCCCACAAGTGTGTCGAAACGGCTCGCCGGCTTTCTGGAGCAAGGTCGCCAATATGGCCGCCACAACAAGATGGAGGTACGATTGTCAGATGCTTTCGCGCCAATTAACGTTTTCTTTAGCTTGCCAAAGTTTGCTGTCTGGCTGGCGTCTACTGTATTGAATAATGTTGTATTCCTTATAAAGACTTCTTTTTTATTAACATGTTTTAAGGTTTGTTCTGTACCTTAATTTTTTTAAATTTTCGATTAGCTACGATAATATTTAATACTGAAAAATCATCTATACAAATGGCAATTCTTGCATGAATTCTTTTCTTTCGAAAGCCTCTGTATGTCTTTTTATAAAGTGTCACTGTACTAGAACAAAGACGACATAATTATTGATTTTAAAAATATCTTTGCAGTAGCCACTGCTCGTGGTTTGTTTTGTTTCAGTTTCACAAAAGAAAAATTAAAATTATTTTTATTTCTAAAACCAGAAAAGGTCTCGCTACTTTATTAAAAGCTTGTATTTAAAAAATAAACTCAATATATATATAAAAGAAAATATGCCAAAATATGCATTTAAAATAAATATAATAAAGTGAAATAGAGCAATTTATTTTAATAATGTTATTGAAACATAATTTATAGGTTTTTAATGATTTTTATCTTAAGTGGTTTTGCGTATTTAGTGACGTTTATCTGATCACTTCGAAATAGTTGTAAAAGTAACAGTGAACTGTATCGATCATCACGACAAGGTTAGCCGACTTAATTATTTTAGAAGAATGCGATATAAAAGACAAGTAAGTATAAGATCAGAAAGATCGATGTAGATTGAATAAAATTCGAAATAATTTTTAGACGCAATTTTTTATTGACTTTACTGAAAATTTTATATACAAACGTATTTTATATACAATCTTATCTTGATTTTTAACCGACTTTCAAATAAAGGAGGATGTTATCGACCGTATTTTATTTTTTATTCCAGACTTTTTGGGTAACAAGAGATAGGTATCCATTACTTAAATATAATCTTGGCTTGTTTCTTCCTCCTTAAAATTTAAGGGGATCGGAATTACCGGCTAAGTCCATTACGGCGGGGATTCAGCGGGCAGTCCTACTGGACAATGCTCGGATAGTCTGCAGGTTCCTTACTCAGTCGTCCTAGGCTCTGGCCGTTTGGCCTCTCAACCGGAGCCTACCGGAGCACACCGCCGCAAGGCAAGATGATAGAAATATTTTTATTCATGTAAACTTTTTACAAAGTACTTATGAATAGTCATTTTTTAAATTTACCACCGGTTCGGAAAGTCGATTCTATCGAGAAGATACCGGCAAGAAACTCGATAGTTACTCTTTTCAGCCACTTTGATTACATTGTTATTATAGTTTACAACTGCAAAGAATAAGCGCGATACATTGCTAAATACAGTTGGATTACACCTTATTTCAAAAACCATCTAATACCTATGTTCGCAATTATTATTTCATTTCATTTCACTAAGATACAGGAAAATTGATTAATTCCTTTTTGCAATCCATGTAGCACAAAAAGCGCGTTTTGCAGCAATTTTCATAAATTTTCGAAACGATTTAATAAGCAATTCTGCAACCCGTGACCTATCGTTGGCCAAACATTGTTCAAGAGCGAAATCATGATTAACTCGACTTTCGCTTTGAGTCGGATTTGCAAGGTCTTTATCGAAATTATCGTGTTACAATTGATTTCTTGTTTCCATTGTGGTGGATTATTGTTCTGTTGATGCATGTTGATCTGAGAGTTAATTCATTTATATATTTATGTATATTTACAAAAAAGAATGTTTAAGTAGACTGATAGACATCTGTTATTTTGTTTCCATAGTGCAAGCTTTGCTTAGTTTGAAATTAGATGACGAGTAATATCCCTAAATATAAAAAATGTATTCTACAGAATATGCCCTCTTCTTAACTGACTTTCAAAAAAGGAGAAGGTCCTCAATTCGACCGTAGTTTTGTGTGTAATTTTTTTGCCTTTACCTATTTTCAATTTGACAAGATTTTACAGCGACTTTACATAGATTTCAACAATAATAAAATAAAAGTTATTTTCTACTTTTTAGTATAAAACAGTATTTTTGACGAAAAGTTATTATTCGTAATCATGATTAATTCTACTTTCGCTCCGAGTCGGATTTGCAAGGTCTTTATCGAAATTATCGTGTTACAATTGATCTCTTGTTTCCATTGTGGTGGATTATTGTTCTGTGGATATATGTTGATGAACATAATGTCTATCAGTTATTTAATTGTGAAAATTTTGGGGAAAACTCATGTAAAATTTGGTATTTGTTAAATATCCCACAAAAGAATTAAACGAGCGGACATCGCGAAATGTCTGTAAAGATTATAAAAGTAGACAGCTAATTTGAGTTTTTTTGTTATGCATCTCAAGTAAAGAAATCTATATATACTGATATTATAAAGAGGAAAGGTTTGATTTCTTTGTTTATTTGAATTGAATAGGCTTCAAATTTTTTAGATGAAATTTTGTAGAGAGATGAACATATGTTTGAAACCCGAGACATAAGATAGCTTATATCCCGAAAATGCGGGTACAGCCACGGAGCTCAGCTAGTAATTTATAAATATATGGAAATGTATGTGATTTTTAAAACATCGTCATTTTGTTTAAATATTTATTTTATAGCCTAATATGCGTCAGAAATTAGAAGAATTCTTCAAACCAAACAGTAATCTTTGCTCATTAGTCACGGTTCACTGGA
Source organism: Phoebis sennae (assembly GCA_001586405.1). Lineage (NCBI taxonomy): Eukaryota > Metazoa > Arthropoda > Insecta > Lepidoptera > Pieridae > Phoebis > Phoebis sennae. The sequence goes on along the minus strand of LQNK01002490.1, from coordinate 273,630 downwards.
AGTATCACAATCATATTAACACCATTAATACGTTCTAAGGACATCTTTTACGGTTTCCTTTTTTCTACGAAGCAATGTATGTGTAGGCTATTTATTAATATTACGTGGGTGGAACCAGGGGCATGACTAGTTGATAAATAAAGAGAAAAATCTCGTCTTGTTCATCTCATTGACGTCCCGGACGAGAAACATTAAGTTTGCTTCAAGATATAATAATTTGTGGTATTAAAAAATGAATGAAATTTTAAAAGTTGCTGTTATATAGTTATTACAAAATCTAGTAGGGTTGGCAATTGTATTATACATATTAGTGGTCGCTTCTTAAATTTTTTCAAAAGTCAATTCAGAAAGTAATAAATATTTTTACAAATACAATATACAAATAATTCTACATTCTGTCTCTACATAATACAAAAATCAGTGATCATAATTGCAAATAAATTAATTAGAAGAAATAAATTTATAGAAAAAAAACTACTTAGCTTACAATAATACACCCTCAAAAAGTTTTACTTTAAGCGTTATTTTCGTAAAAAGGTGTATTATACAGTTTATTACAATCTTTACCAAGCACTTATAAATAATTTGGGTTCTCGTACCTACAAAATTCCAATCACGTAATTTTCAATCTTATCCATAACACATAAGATTTAAATTTACATGCAACGTGGTATTACCTAGATGGTTACCTAACGTTTCCTATTCCAACCAGAATTACAGTTGATATGATTTAGATTCGAGGCGTATTGTGGGAAAGCCGTTACGTAAGCAGAACGCTACAGTTGTTGGCCTGAGGACGATTCCGTGTTGGGGATTACGGATTCCTTCCTTTCTCTCCACGGTTAAGAAAGGAAAGTACTTGTTATATACGAAGGTTATCCTTAACCAAAAACGCAACGATAAATAATAATAAGTATTTAGGGACATTCAACACTACGCCATCTAGTCCCAAACTAAGCAAAGCTTGTACAAATTCCTTCCTTTCTGTCCATGGTTAAGAAAGGAAAGCGCTTGTTAAAGAACAATGTTAACCAAAAAACGCAACGATAAATAATAATTATAAATATTCGGGGACATTCAAAACAACGCCATATAGTCCCAAATGAAGCTTGTACTGTGGAAACTAGATAACTGATAGACAAACATACTATTTTGTAAATACATAGTATAGATAAATTTACACCCATACAGCAGAAAATTACAATGTTCATTATATCATTATTTTGTACTCGTGGAGATCAAACACCCACCGACGCAACAGACCATTGACCATTGATAGATCTAGCAATCCATTTTCTATTTAAAGAATTGGCCATTGGCAAGCTTTTCTCAGAGAACGACTTAGTAGATTAATCTATGATTGCATTTTTTGGATTAGAATTGATTCTTAACATTGTGCAACAAACGAAAGGTCCTGGGATTGATCTCGGAAACCTTAGATGAAGGTATGAAAAAAGGTATCTATCGTCATTGAATTCTTATTACAATTTATAGATTTCAAGTTTTCTAGGACCTGCTCTTAAAGTATTCTAAAGTCTCTTGAATGATTGATAATGCTCTAAAATTTTTTAATTCCACAAATTTTCGTCCACTAATGAATTGTCAAGGATGCTGAAGTTAAATGTCGAAAGAATCGCCGCTAGGTAATCAGATAATGTTGTAATTATTAGTGGAATGCGGTCTAACGATCAATATTAATATTTTTGTTGTTATAAGGTTACAATATTGATTTATAAATAGATTCAAATTATTTATTAGGTGCTGTCTGCGACGTAGTGAGGAGAATTGTGTTATTGATTATATCTTTGTTTGTAATGGTTAGTGCGTTAGTCTATAAGATAGAGTGTTTCTTATTTAATGCTTCACGTTAACATATCGGTATAGTATAATAGTAGTAATATTATAAAGAGGAGAACTTTGTTTATTTGGTTGTAATGCATAGGCTCAAAAACTAGAGGACCGATTTTAAAAATTCTTTCACCCTTCGAAAGCTACATTATGCACGAGTAATATAAACTATATTTTTAGGACATATATGTAATATTATGCTACGGGAACGAAGCTGCGCGGATCAGCTAGTTTTTATATAGATTTGTGTGACATTCTATACAAGGAATATAAAATCAGATGCGTCTTATATATGTCTAATTTGCCATGCTCCGTGATTTGACAAGTTTCATTTGAACAAACAAACTTTTCTCTTTATATCAGTACTATACTGTCGTCGTTTCTATCTCAGATAATTTAGTTTCCACACAGGGATTAAGTTAGTAAATAACCATGGTCATTGGTAAAGGCGATAATCAGAGTACAATAAGTGGTCAACCTTTGGAATTCCACAAATCGGAAGCAGACCTACACACAAGATGAAATCATTGTCACTACTGCATTTTATTGTACAAGGGATTGTGGTTGTTAGTGGAATGGCATAATGGCTTTAATTGCTTGGTATAAAATCGATTATGTAGCTATGTTAATGGCGAGTTAGTTGAGTTACGTAACGGTTATCGATGCAGGCGTATATCATTTGAAATTGTTTTGATGATTGTCCAATAGTACAAGTTATTTTATTAATGTTTTTAGAGAAAAAAAAGTCTGGATTTCAGACACAAAGGAAATAATATTAAACATTCATTGTTACCTCTTCAACTCTAACCTCTCCTAACGTGTCCTCAATACAAAAAATAACAGCCCTGAATTAGGAAGCCGTCGGTCCTGCACCTGATTTCTCTCGGCGAGTCGTCCCATCCGATCATTATAGTAAAGGTCTTTTTTCCTTTACCCACTTCCACTACCAGAAGCTACATGATGGATTTAAAAATCTATTTCCGATTATATTAAGTAGGTTCATAACACAGGCAAGGCTATGTAGCATTATTAGACACCACTAAGTACAGACAGAATAGAACAAAAAGCAAAACGGAAATTACAAAATATTTGTATAATTCCTGAACGACAAAAAATTGCTGCAATAAAAAGGCAAAGGTCTGACAACTGGTGACCGATATCAAGGCCCACAAGTATCAGTGACATTCAATGAAATTATACGGATGTATCTGGGTTGTACAACTAGTTTTGTGACACAGATTTAAATTGTCTAGATGTAGTGAGGTAGGCCAGAACGTTAAAAAAAATCGAATTTTCCAAGTTTCGAATCAAACACAAATTTGGTTAGATCACTATGGTTTCAAAGGAGGAACTCATTCAAATGTTATTTAAAATATTCTTAGTAGTAACTTCTAAAAAGGAGTTATACATGGTAGTAACTTCTAGTTCCCGTATTATTTTCGGGATAAAGTCATTCCTGGGGTTCCAAAGAATCTCTCAATTTATTGATTGATACTATCCTATCCTCATTTTTTTATCTATCCTAGTCAACAATTCTATTAAGATTTTATATATTTTAACTCTAAGCCAACGTTTTATCAATAAATGCATAGAGGAAATGGATTCCACACATGGACATGCATATTTAGAGAAACCCTGGTGTTTTATCACGAATAAATTCTTAATTAATAGAAATATTGCATTATTGAGTAATTATGACCGGGTCTTCCGTTATTTTATAGCTCAGGTTTTGCTTCTGCATTTTATTGGCTCGTTTTTTAATAGTATTTTAACATATGGTTATATCATGGCTAAATATAAAAAAATAGATGCTGAATTCAAAGAGAAAATCTTAGTATGAAGATTGTAATAAATATAAATTGATTTTGAAAATAAATTCGTAATGCATTCTTAACGAATTTCCGGCTTGTAAAGATCGTAAAGAAATAGTCATTCTATTTCTAAGTATGTGCAATCATTTCTGTATTCGTTTGTTTTTATTTTATTACATTTGCAAATTTACTTCCGTTTCCTATGATAATATTTTCTAAAGATCCATCAAGTATAAACTTAAATATATATTTCAATAAATCATTACAATCAATCAATCTTTTATAGTGGAATTAATAATTCATGTTCTTTCAAAATATGGACACTAAATGTTGTGTTGACAAGTGACATTTCACATCTCCCGCCAAAAAATCAAATGTTCAAAAGCAAATGCTGTTATTTATTAAAGAGCATACAGTCGATCATAAAAAAAAAACAAAAACTGACATAAATTAATAAAAAAACTTTACTCTAAAAGACTTTGTACATTATATTATATATTTTCACGCAAAACCTTTTTAAACTCATAAATCCTATGTATTGTTTCAGATTCATGAGCACATGACGCCCGACGAACTCCGTAATGTCTTCCACGTAGAACATCACAGCCTCGTGCCGGAATACCACCTAGTTCACCTCACCCACCACATGGCACGACGCAACATCGCAACCGGCCACAAAACCAACTCTCACTCAGTAAATAACGGAAAAGTTCCACACGAAAAAACCTCAAAACCCTGGAAGACTGAACCGAACCTTCCGTCCCTACTGAACGATGAAATGTTCGTCAAAGCCAAGGAATTAATCAAAGATGTCGATATAATCGGCGATTTGAATAGCACAGTGAGCTTAGATTTCGGAGTAAATTCTAGTGAAAATAGTGATAGTGATAGTGAAACCAGTGACGTTCATAGGATCGAGTTGGAGGCGTTCGGGAAGCAGTTGAAACTGGTGTTGAAAAAGCAGGAGGGTCTTGTTAAGAAGGATGGGTTGAGGATGTGGAAGGCGTTGACGAATGAGTCGCAACCGCACGGTGTGGACTATGAGGAGATGGTTACGGTAAGCATTTTCAAGTCTTTACTATTTTTTTAATATTAAAACCTCTTTGAATGAGGCCTCATTGGTTATTAATTTAAAATTAGAAAAGAACGTTGGGATATGGACTATGCAAAACATTGTTTATGCCGACAACATAGGATTCTTTATACTAGAAATTGATATTACTTTGATTAAGTAATTCCCTCAAAACTGCTTAGGACATGTTAAATATATTCAGGAAATGTAATTTACATAAAGACTTAACATTAATAAATAAATAAAATTATGATTCTTAAGAAATTAATAAAAATGGGTCGTTTGCGACAAGTCATTAATAAAGTTGGCATTTGCTTAAGAAGTTGCGACAGTGTTAAGTTAATTACAAATTTCACAATTGCGAAGACGCTAATGAGACAATAATTGCTTTGGAATAACTTTCCTTATTAAGCTTAGCCATATATTACACGGAGAAAAGCGAAACGCAGAAACAAAAGGTACGAAACGTAACAAAAAGTATTGAGTTGTGAGTTATACAATCGCGAGGTTTACACGATTAGAACGAAAAATATTCCATTCATCATGATACCATTATGTGGCGTATATCAAAGGTGTTAGGGCGATTATTGGATGTGTTAATATGTATAATGCGGTGCATTGTAAGCAATTGTTCTCGAAGGAATGCAAAAAATGTGCTCGTCTCTAAGGTGAAAGCGTTGATTGTTCCCACGACGCCTTATCTAACGAAGTTAGGTGATATTCTGAGAAAATATTGTGTAATTTTTATAATACTTACCTACATATGTTTCATTTGTGAGCCTATTGTTATACATGGTCATTATCAATATATTGATTCAAAACATCATTCATCTGACTGTCATTACCTTCAAATTCATTCGGTAGTTTCTATTGAAGAATAGTGCAAAAGAAACAGAGTTTTTCGTTGTATTAAATGTAGTGTAGATAGTATATCTTGGAATATATTTTATTCCCTTACGAACTTTATCATTGCGCCAACATGAATTCAAAGTACGAAATTATTTCTTATGTAATTTTTAATATGACTTTATGGGCGCCGGAATCGAGATTCTTCAGTAATAGGCTCAGCATTGAAAAGCTGGGAAAAAAGATTATCGGAAAAATACAATAAAATCTATTTGATCACGCAACAAATTGTTCTTTTAGATTACAATTACATTTATTTGTACACGCAATATATTTTACACGTGTACTCGTATTTTGTAAATGATGCCTGTCACTTTTATTTCCCGCGCTGTCAAAGTGACATTTCACGCATATCCATTTGACATTATTTATTTCGCGCCTTAGGCCTTTATTCATAAACGCGAATCCAATCGGAAAGTATCTTATTAAAATTGGTTATTTTAATATCAACTAAAACGTCTACTACATAAAATATCCCCAGTTCTGTCTTATCATTAAAAATTCAGCATAATATATAAAACGTTTATTAATTTAATTATACCTAGTGCCAATAGTTTGTCCTACAATGTTAATCGATTACATTAATTTAAAAAATAGGTCGAATTAATCCATTTAATATGTATAATTTTCAACAAATAACAAGTCTACGTAGACAGATCACAAATCGCTTGAACACACAGACCGGACATAAACAATATGACCCAATGATAATAAATCCAATAATTATTATAATTTATGCTATGTCTAACGGACATTTGACATGAACAAACCCCGTCCTTGCCTGGCATCACGCCCTGGTCAGAGGCATTTCAAATATTCAATAGTAATGATTCATTAAGACTAGTACGATATTTGTAAGAGAATTTCATTATGTTACCGGCTTCTTGACCTATTTTAGTTACAATAGAAGTGTTTATATTAACAGATATAACTTCGTAGGTACTTTAATGATGTAGATCGAGCGATAATTGTGTCTTTTTATCCACGTGCAATGATTGTTTTCACTACAATATGTTTTTTGGTTTCCGTGATATAATAATGAAAGGTAAAACGTATTTACTAAAACTGTTCGAATCCAAATACTATGAGGATATTAAAAGCTTTAGTTGTAAAAATTGGTGTCTCTAACTCTACGCCTATTTCAGTGATTAAAAATATACATTTCGTATGTATATTTTTGTACAGAAGAAGAGAAGTGGGAGAAAAATAAATTTTTCGATGATGTTTCTTCTTCAATCATTGATGTTTTTCCAAGAAAAAAAATATCTTACATGTATACGCGCATATACCATCAGCAAATATTCAGCTAAAAATTATTTATTTATTTAAATCAATTACACGGTTTACATTAACCAATTACAATAATTGACATTATAATTATAAATAACAAGAAATAAACATCATAAGAGATAACGTAAAAAATAAACACTTCTTTAAAATAATAATAATAATGTCTTTTTCTCTTCTTTGTAATAATTAATTTAATTAGGTTAAATCGTTCAAATAAAAATGGGCAAATGTTAAACGACTGAACTAAATCCAGGATCGCTTAATCGGTCATCATTCACTAACATATTGACCTAGTATAAAAGATACCTATTATAGAATGCATATCGATCGTGCATACACTGATTTCCCTGTATGCAAATGTAAAGAAATTGATCTATTGTTTCTAATAGGAAACGATTTGTACTTTATAATTTGTTACGTAACTGTATTGCTGCTGTTTTCCTTGGAATATTACTTTGTCTTTTATTAAAACTGCCTAATTGGAACAAAAACGAATGAGTGAATGGTATTTTTATTGAAGCTGTCATTATATTGCGATGTTTTCTGTGATGTTTATGCTTTAATTAATATATTTTTAGCAATCTTTAAAACTAATTATTAGAATACAAGAACAATTATTAAGCACACGAACATTTGTTACTTTATAAGAAGAACTTAACACCATGACAGCTCAATTAAAGACTCAACTTGAGGGTAGGCGTACCCTCCTTTTTATAATCTTTACTACACTATTTTTATATTGAACCAAAACCGTCTATTAATATATATATAAAACAAAGACGGGTTTGTTACAACACTTATAACTCGGGATCTGCTAGACCCATTCGGCAGAAAATTCATAGGGAGATAGCTTAGGACCAGGAGAATAACATAGGATATTTCTAATCCCGGAAATCCCACGGGAACGGGCTATATACGAGGGAGGAAACCGCAGAACACAGCTAGTTTAAATAAAAAAATCTTTTAAAGAGGTTTTTATGTAGTAGTTATTATTATTAGCAGAAAATATGGAAATTGGGAATAAAAGCTTACAATCAATAGCATAATAATGCTAAAGATTAAAAATCCCTTCTAGTATAATACCTTCAAACGAAACGAAACCAAGGCAATTTGCATATACTAAACAACTAACTAATAAGTTACAAAGTTCGTTTAACAGGCAGGAAGCAAAGGATCACCATAATAAATGATAATCACATATAAATGCAATCAAAACAATTTTCCAACGTTGTCATGTGAACGGATAACATCATTGTATGAATAAACTCATTAAGAACTTCATAGGGATTAAAGATTTTAAATCTTGCAATATAATACGATTCTTAAGATCAGCTGATTCGTTCAAAATTTTACCCTCCTCCTTTAACGGGTAATTTAAACAAATTATCATTGTTAGTGTATTCGATAACATAGAACATGAGTTTGAATTTAGAATTAAATTGTAAAAAAAAACTGTAGTATTTAGAAGTTGGTAATAAAGAGAAGATCTTATATGTTCGAGTGTCCGATAGTAGGTTAATAGATAGTGCCTAAACGCCGGTAAAATGTTCGTTATCAAAAGAATAAAAAAAACTTTTTATGTACTGAGTAACAGCGCTGAGTTTGGAAGTTGACGGTGCTGGAACACCCCCGTGCCTGGGAGAGCACCTAAAGCCGTCAGTCCAACGCCTGATCTCTCTCCGTTCATGTCGGTCTACTGACCGATCACAATATGAGAGTAAAGTAATAGAGAGTGCACCTGTGTCTGCGCACATACTTGCACTATAATATTTCTTGCGTACCTGGCTAGTCTCAGTTGAAATTAGCCACCACGGCCGATATAGGTCGGGCAGACTATAATAGGTATGTTACTTTTGAAGGGAGAAGGGATACACTATAAACAAACGACAACAAAAGCAAATAATTATTTTAAAAATGAGAATTCGTGACGAGAGATTATCTCAGTCACAATGCTAAGGAAGTTTTTGTTTATTTGCGTGTCAATAAGATTATGTTTGGAATAATTTATTTAAAAAATCATTTCAGAATACTCTAAATTCAGGCTTAAAGGTTTATGTTTTTTTTTGTTGCTTAGGGACTAAAATAAATTAGGGACGGAATTATAATTTGAGACTAGTTTTTTATAGCGTACCATGTAAAATGTCATTTGGTTAATCGGATTATTTTTCATTCTGCTTATATTAAAATAGTTCAGAGCCAATCAGTTCTGTGTATAATAATATATTATATGTATATTAGTATACGGCTTGATTTTTGCCAGAGGCTTTAGTTCCAACGATTAAAATTGTTATGAACATTATAATCTTTCCGGCTGTGTTTAATTTGGAATAAGATGGCGTTATGTAATGTTAAAGTTTACATGTTTATGTATAAATCATCTACTACTGGGCAGATTTTGATAAAATTTCATGTACAGATGGATGAAGGTGGATTACGTGATAACCCTTTATTGATATATTTACCCCGAAATTAATACCAGCAAAGCCGCGGGCAGGAGCTAGTATGTAATAAACACCTCTCCTGTCACTATTATCATTAAACAGCAATATAAATAATGTATTTTATGAAAACATTAATATTGCAATTATATTATATTTGGAAATGCAATATTTGGACTGTGGAATGCGGAGTTCAGAACGGATCCTGTCACCAGGTATTCTAAATTTAAGTTATCTGTTTATCTATGTTAGAACGACAAATACTTGAATTTTAAGGCTAGCTGCAATTCAAAGACTGACAAATTATCTTTGCTTGATAGAAAACGCAAGAAACGCCGCACACACGAAGCTTATAGGCATCGAACTTGACATTTTCTTTTGTTAACTATACGCCTATGAAATTTAATTGTCGGACAAAGTTTTTCATACTTACACACAAACATAAAACTGCCCGGCCATCTCGACTCTGAAACCACAGCTCGCTCGGTCAAAAATGTTTTATTTAACTGATGAGTAGACTTACTGGAATCATTCAATTCTCTATTGTTCCCATCACCAATGCTATATAACAGTTTTTGACGATGGCTGAGCACCTTATACCCAGTTTCTGAGCCACTTTAACGTCAATTTACCTATTCAGTAGCACTAAATATCCGATAATTTTGTTTCTGAGCAACGCATCATTACCAAATTTCGCCTGAAATTTGCGAGACAGTTGACTTTATATGAATATTTTATTATTATGAATCCATAACTATTGACAGTTTAGTTTTTTTATTGAATCCATAACTATTCCCTCATAAACCGTTCATTAGACCTTTACTGGTGTTAATGGGCAGCAATAATAACTTAAGATCGGGTGAGCCATATCCTACGTTGATTACACAGTAAAAAAGGGAGAGTTACCTAGAACGCCTTACAAAAACAGTTAGGCTAGGCTTCATAGCAAAAAATTTGTTAGTCACGTGAGCACTTGAAAACCATTTGCTGTAGTTAATTGGATACATTTTGTGTTATTTATCAAAATACAAATATATAATACCACGCCCTCATAGGTCAGATAATTCATGCAGATATGCATTGCGATGTTTATTTAATATAAATGTATAATGCATTAAATTATACAAAGGAAAATCATGTCTAAATGTTTGTTGGGCATATTATTTTGACGAATATTTTAAAAACACATAAGTCAGTTTGAGTTTTTGAGTTTCTGTCAATTATCAATTCTGCTGGAGATGACAAATTATTTATTTTTAACCGACTTACAAAAAAAGGAGGAGGTTATCAATTCGACCGTATTTTTTTTTTTTTTTATGTATGTTACCGCATATCTCCGGCGTTTATGGACCGATTTGGAATTTTTTTTTTGCATTCGAAAGAGTAGAGTTCATGTGTGGTCCCATAGAAATTTGGTTCAAGTCTGATCATCCATGTGGAAGATATTCCAGGGAACTCCTCGAAAATCAACGGAATAAGCTCTGCGGTTAAGGTTTAATGATGTATATATCAACTGAATTGTGATTAGATGATGTTATTTCTCTTCACATTACCCTTCACAGGACACTAAAAAGGATAAAATAAACATTTTTGCCAAAAAATAGAACCGACTTCCTCGCTCTAAAAAGTAGAAAATAACTTTTATTTCATTTTTGTTGAAATCTATACAAAGTCGGTGCCCTATCTATTTTCAATTTAAAAAGATTTTGAACCGACTTTGTATAGATTTCAACAAAAATGAAATAAAAGTTATTTTCTACTTTTTAGAGCGAGGAAGTCGGTTCTATTTTTTGGCAAAAATGTTTATTTATCTAGTAAACAATTGAACTATCAATTGTCATACACATATGACAATTGATAGTTCAATTGTTATTGTTATTCATACTAATTCCCGTAAATGTAAGTTAAAATATTTAGGTACATTGCACCCGGTATAGCCGAACCATTCTATAATAAGCAATAACTCATAGTCGAATTCACCGTAGAATCGTCGTATTAAGTAACATAGCTAAAATTAGAATATTAGTGATCAGGATTATTCTGATATTATGGAGGGGATTCCGACATCTAGGACCATTTTTAATAATGGGACTTTTGGATTAGACCCTCTACTCACCAGCTAGATCCACAGTTCCATGTACGGGATATAACAGGAGAGGTATATATCACACAAATTTTCAGCTTGCCTCAAACACCTCCCAATAAATGGTCCTAGCTTTCGGAATATATTATTTATGTGTGAGTATAAAAGAAAAAGATAAATCGAAAAATAACAGTCAAAGAGACTACCGAGGAGAGAGTAAAGAGATGAGTCTATGTAGATTTTAATAAAATTTCCTATTAAAAATTAAATCACACGACTGACTCTATGGTCTTGTCTATGAATTTCTCGGAAACTAGCGTGTTTGCACGATAATGGGTGCATTTGACTCACGAACTTGTCATTCCCACGGTATAATGAGAAAGGTGTGTTTACGCCCAGATGCCCGAATTATTTAAATTATGATTTAGTAAGTATGACTTTATACTTTAAATAAATTATATATTCATAACTATCCTTAATAAAAGTAGCATAAAAGCTATCCTATGTTTTTTCTCAAGTTTCAAACAATCTATGCACGAAATTTCATTCACTTTTCAGGATTTTATAGTGAGCAATATTATTTCCGAGGATTTACTTATTTATTCGCCTAATGCCTTAGTTGTAATTTAAAATTACAAAACATCATTTCATTTAACTTTGGGGATAGATTATGCTTTTTAAAATGATTATTTCATTCTTACTGAATAAACATCACGACATTATATTTCGATATAAAGTAGAAAGAAAGTTCGATTCAATTTCGATTCAAAAGAATATTATAAAGTGACCCATATATTTCAATATGGAGTACGAACAATACATCGTGGTTGCATTCAGTCAATGCACTATTCTTTTCGTCAACGCGTGACGTACATCGTAAAGTACATACAAAATGTGCCAATAACGAGGTCAGTTTAAACGGGAACTTCGTGGAGGTGAACATAATTTTTTGCGAATATTTTTCATATAATGGATGTTAACGGCCGTTTTAAATATTCTATCTATCCTTTGTTTTGCTTACTAAAGTCAGACAAATCTATCTATTTGCACTTGCTATGATTTCAATATTCTAACGACGGATACTTTTGTTACGACTTTTGTCTATCTAATGTGATATAATCTGACATAACAATTTATCCACGATCATTGATACATTGAAAATGGCCGTTAATGAAGTATTTTAGCGGAATTATTCGGAAAAAGTATTTTGACTCACAATAACATAACATCTCTTTTACTGCATGATTTGCGGTAATTGAAATAGGAATCATTAGAAAGCCATTTGCCTACATTTAGTTTATCCTTTCCCAAATTTCCCATTTTAAAAGAGCCTCGTAGGAGGCCCATTTAGAACATACACTTTTTAACTTTGACTTAGAAAAACTATCCGTTAATATTTCTATCTGATTTTTGTGTCAGATTAGAAATTAAAAAAAAACGTAGTTACTCAAAATTAACATCTAATCGCTTACAAAAACTTGTATGAGACTCGAAATGATTATTTTAATTTTTGAATATGCAGTCCATTAAATGACAACACAACGTATATATTAATACGTAAAAAACTTTCGCATTTAAAATAATATATAATGGCAGCGTTTGTTTAGGTACATTTACAAGAATTGTCATCGATCAAAAATTCATTTTTTCTTGCATACTCATTAATAATAACGAATTAACGTTTAGCTTAGCCTGTAGCCACACTTTCTAAATCCTATTGTTATAGTTATACAGGGTGTCCCAAAATTCAACGATAATACGGCACCAGGTGGTGGGCCTACTCATAACTACTTGAGGAAAAATAAAATAAAAATTCAATCTAACTTATTTTTTAAATTATAAAAAAAATTGATTTGCTTCAAAAAATTTCGCCTACTAAGACATTTTTTGTTACCATGTCCACAATTTTACTGATATTTCTAACTTTTCTTTTGTATTGGAAACTTAAGTAGCACTGCTATCCACCACAATCATTTAAATACCCAGAATGCATGTAGTTTTTACATAAAAAGCAATTGAAATTGTATTTTTCTCTAAAATTTCGAAAGATTTTTACTTTCAGTCAACTTTGATTCATTGTGGTGTAAAAAAAATGTATAGTCACCACTATGGCAAGTCTTATCAAAAGTTGGCGCATCTATTCAAGATTATAAAATGGTAAAATACTTTTATAAAACTAGCAATAAAAATCGTACAGGTCTATGCAAGAGTAAAGCAAGAGCAATAAGTTGAAAACGGCTTTTACTAATCTACTTTTTCTATGAGGCCAAAACAGTAATTGTTCTTTGAAAGAGGTCGAAGGAATTTAACCAAACAATTTTACATTTATTTTGTTGCATTATTAACATTAAAGTAAATGTAAAATTGCTTGCCACCGGCATTAATACAAGCACGAAATCAGCTTAAAAGAGATCGTTTTATTTGTCGTGCATATCTTTTATCATTGATTTGATTTCAGATGGTAGACCACCCTCTGAAAACGCTCGATGCACATTAATAAGTACTCGATTATAAGGGTATCTTTCAGCGTTTGGGTACCTTTCTTGATACAAATTGCTGGCAGCGTAATCATTGCATAGAGTTACTCCATAAATGAGATGCATAATAGCGTATTACAACGATGTGTAGGGTACCGGCATGCTAAACGGTTCAAAATATGCAAAAAGTCCAGTTCACACAAGCAGAGTTCAAGATAATACCAAGTACAGTTCAGTATGCAGATCGCTTAATCCAGTCCAGAAATCAAAGCCAAAAATACGAAACTTTGCACAATAAATAAAGGATTAGAGCGTACTGATTTGAAAACAGTAATTAATCTTTTGTAATTTAAGAATTTCTCAGTAAAAAGTATTAATGTTAACAATTTATGAAGATTGATTCTTCTCGTTAAAAATAGTTAGAATGGTTGTCCTGGCTGATTTCCTATGTTATTTTACCATTTTATAATCTTGAATAGATGCGCCAACTTTTGATAAGACTTGCCATAGTGGTGACTATACATTTTTTTACACCACAATGAATCAAAGTTGACTGAAAGTAAAAATCTTTCGAAATTTTAAAGAAAAATACAACTTCAATTGCTTTTTATGTAAAAACTACATGCATTCTGGGTATTTAAATGATTGTGGTGGATAGCAGTGCTACTTAAGTTTCCAATACAAAAGAAAAGTTAGAAATATTAGTAAAATTGTAGGCATGGTAACAAAAAATATCCTAGTAGGTGAAATTTTTCGAAGCAAATCAATTTTTTTTTATAATTTAAAAAATAAGTTAGATAGAATTTTTATTTTATTTTTCCTCAAGTAGTTATGAGTAGGCCCACCACCTGGTGCCGTATTATCGTTGAATTTTGGGACACCCTGTATATACATCTCATATACGAATGTATGTGAGGATGAATATATGTTTGTTACACTTTTACGCAAAAAGTACTAAACAAATTTTGATATAACATACATATAGGTAAATTATGCAGAATAACACATAGGGTACTTTCAATCCCGGAATAAGAGGTTCCTCGGGTGAGTCCACAAGTCGTGGCTAGTTTAAATATAATTTATACTCGGTTAAAAACCATGTTTTAAGTTCGATAACAAAATAGTTTTTTAAAGAATTGTAGTCATATATAAACGTCAGTTACACCACTATTTAGGCAATAATACAAGAAATCTACCAATTTACCAAATGAAATAAAAAAATCAATGAAAATGTATTTTTTCATTGTAATTCTTTTGGGATTCCCTTTGATTTCAAACAGCCTCAGTTACGGTCACTTCCGACTATTGTTAACATCACGTCACATTGAAAACTTTTAATTAAAATTCTTCGCGTGTATTTAATGTAATTGGGATTGTAGAATGTCTGGGAAAACGTAAAAATTAAACAAGATGTTATATAATATACCTAGGTGTGATAAATAATTTACCTCCATTACTTTGTCTGAGATTGCAAGTTGATTGTCATCTTTCTATGTACTATTATAAATATTGAGTAAAATCAATAAATATTTCTGGACATTTAACACAACGCCATCGAGCCCCAAACTAAGCAAAGCTTGTACTATGGAAACGGATGACTGATAGACATACTCAAACATACCTTTTTTTGTAATTACATACTATAGACAAATTAACATCCAGGCAGTAGAAAATTACAATGTTCAGCACATCACAATTTTCTCCTCGTTGGAATTGAACCCACGTCCTCCAGCGCAATAGACCATTGCTGTATCCACTGCAGCAATCGGGTCGTCAAATAGATTAAATTTGTTGAAAATAAGTACGCATTTTACAGCATGTAAAGCATTGTAAAGCATGTATTTCAAGGAATTTAACACTTTATTTTAAACTAGCTTTCCGCCCGCGGCTTCGCACGCGTGGGCTACTAATTTCTGTATTTTGTAGAGGCGCACAACAAAAGTTTAAAAAAAATTACGGTCGCAGGACCGCAGATATATGCGCATGTCAATAGTTCGTTTTATAATTATAGAATAATAGAAATCGGTTTGAACAAAATCTCACAGTGCGCGCGCCTCCTTAAAATGCAGAAAATTTTAACCCACGCAAGCGAAGCCGCGGGCGGAGAGTTAGTTATTTTGAGATTTTTGAGAATTTATTGAGTGATTTTAACGTCTTAATCTATGGGTAAAATAATTAATCTATAAAATTAATTAATCTATAAAAAGACATGTCCGCAACTCGATCAAAATTTCACATTATCACGTGGTATGACATTTTCACGACTTTAGAAGCGTATATCTCAAAAAATATTTATTTTAGCAAAAAACGCATTTAGAAACCTTTATTTAATTTTTAAAGACCTATCGAATGACACCTCATTTAATTATCTATTCGTGAATTTATTTTTATACCCTCCGTTTACATGTATGGAAAGCCACCCCTAAAAATATTTTTTTCAAATAAAATGTAGCCTATAAGTTGCACCTAATATTGGTCTATCAGCATGTGAAATTTTATAAAAATCTGCCCAGTGGTTATTACGTGATTGACGCACATACAAACAGATAAACAGATAAACAGACAAACAGACAAACAGAAAAAAAAAATTTTAACCATGGTTTTGGTATCTATAGAACATACATATTCCATACCAACTACTCTTTTCGAAAAATATTCAATGTACAGAAATGGTTCGGTTACTGTTTTATTATATGTATAGATGAGAAATAATTTATGTTTTATTTTTTATTCTAGGAGGGTGAAGAGGATCTTGGTGACCTGTACCATGATGACGAGAATGGAGCAGCTCTGCTTATCAGAAGGCACCCCAAACACGGAAAACTTGTCGTGGTGAGTTTCGCAATACTTACTTTAATCAAAGTCGAATTCATTGAAGTCAAGCCAGCTATTGCAAAGTTTTTTATTACAGCAAGCAAGCGGAGCATGTGGTTCACCTGATTATAAGTCCGTATTACCGCTGCCCATGAAAGTCTACAAAGTGAAACAACAATAAATTGTCGAAGACGCCCCTCCGACTTGGGCAGGATAGATAGAAAATTAAGAGGGGAATTAAATTGGTAGAGGAGTAGAATAGGATGGGAACAGGGATAATGTTAAACTGGGATAATGATGATAAGTCCAGTAGTTTCAAACAAAAAATCAAATCTTTCCTTTTTGTAATATATTAGTGTAGATTGAAATTGGCTTTCATTTCACATTAATGTTTTTGATGGGATTAGTTTTAATGAAAATAGGGGCTTTTTTCGCCCTGATTTTACCTGGACCCGCTACCAACCTTTTAGAAAGATCCGCCTCCCACTAGGGGTCACTTTTGGCCCCGTTAGAAACCTTTGATCTACAATAAAGGTCTCAATAGTCTATGTATACCTCCGGTTCAGTCTTTGATCGTACTATACATAATATGAATAATATTCACGTTCGAAGTCACCTTAACGTTCGTCGATATTCAAAAATACGTTCTCTATGATAAGACTGTTACCGATCAAAATTATGTAAATCCGCCATTTATATTTAACAGCTGATTAAGATGGTGATCACATATACCCAATTTCATGGAATAGTCACGTGTGTAAGGGTTATAGCTCATTGTAGCAATATACCCATATAACGTCGCCTCACCTAGCACGATTTGTTTTCATGAATTTACCACGAAAAATACGATTTTCGAAATAAAATGTAGCCTTGATTCTTCTCCATACTTCTGCAAAATTTCAATATTGATTGAGTAGTATGATAGATTGGTTGAGTAGATAATGCGACAAGTAAATATACTTTTGCATTAATAATATTAGTTGGGACTCTAAGGACATATTTTCACTACGTCCACTCCTTAACGTCAACGGTTCGCCTTGCTTGTAAAACGTCGACAAAGCGAGGCTGTGCGGATTCTATGTGTAATGTGCTATGACCTTAAGTGTATACAATTATTATTACAATGTCTTTGTTGACATTGATGCGTGTGTGACATCCTGACTATGTTTAATCGGTCTTGGGTACAAGCACAAAAAATAATGGATGGATTAAGTTTGGTGAATAAAATATGTGGAAACGTTGTCTTGTTGAGGAACGGTCATTTCGTAGCTTGATTTATAATTAGATTGAACTTTTAAAGAGCGTGTAAAATTTTTGGAAGTCACAATATTGTTTTATCCAAGAAGTTTTCCAATTAAGCAAATCCAATAGCTATAAGTAAAACAACTTGAACGTCGCAAAGAAAAACAAAACTGAACAGATAGATTCTACTTTTATTAGATTGTACTAACTTCTACTGACCCATAACTATTTACTCAAACAATGATATTGCCTCCAAAATTCATATCCACCTCATATTTTTGGAACTCACTTTTCGGCAGTTTCTTGTACACACAGCTTTTACAATATAACGTTTTTATAATATTGTTTTATCGAAGAAGTTTTCCGATATTTTCCAATTAAGCAAAGCCAATAGGTAATAAGAAAACAACTTGACGGTAAAAAAAAAACAAAACTGAACAAATAGATTACACATATTATTATATACTACCTTCTTCTAAACCATAACTATTTACTTAAACAATGATATTGCCTCCAAAATTATCGACCTCCATACTAATATCTCATTCAAAAAAATGCAAGTCACGTTCGCAAACTGTATCTTATAATCCACAGTTATATGAGACAATGGCTCTCAAGTGGATTAAGGACGGTTGCGTAACAATGCCGGGAATTATCGGCCATTGTGAGCTATGACCACGTAGTGATTAAGGTTTTTGCGAACGTAAATGGTTTATGCGCTATATATTTGCTAAATTTAAAAGATCTTTGTAAGATTAGTATTGCATTATTTTGAATGGGATTAAGAAGACCGTATTCTTTTATAATTTATTTATTTTTATTTAATTTACCATAATCTTATATTTCTTAATCTTTAATTTTTGTTTTTTCAATCAATATAACCTGGGAAAGAAAAGATACAATTCGATCCTTAATAAACAAAGATATCAATAAACATATGTAAAAAGAGATAAAAAAGCTTCAACTTATAACCATTCCAAATTAGAAAGGATCGAAAATACATACATTATAAAAATATAATATGTATATGTACATATTATATACATACACTATAGCCGATCCGCACGGCTTCACTCCCGTAGCATAATGTTATAAATATAGCCGATAAAATATAACCTTTCTCACTCGTGGATAATGTAGCTTTCGAATGGTGAAGAAACTTTTTGAGCCTATTCATTAAAAACCAAATTGTCCTCTTTATAATATTATTGTAAATATATTACGTATACCTACGTAAATTTCATTTTGTATCTAATAAAAGTTGAAACACTTTTATGAACAAGTATTTGATGCAAATTCCAACTTGTTTTTACAAACGAACAAACAAAGTTTTCCTTTTATAATATTAATGTAAATATACATTATCTTTATTTTGTATCAGATGAAACATTTTTATAAACAAGTATTATCACAAATCTACATGTAGCATTAAAAAAATATTGCGTTACAGGAAGGCTCCATCGGTCACGACCTCATCATCAGGCCGATCCCTGACTCCATGACCGTGGCTCCAGATGATGAGATGTTCCTCGACCCCAGCAGCATGGCTGACATGGTCTCCATTGACACGGGGCTGCCTCTTGGTAAGAATTTTTTTTTAATTTTTTTTGGGGAATTTTCAAAATTGAAAGTGTGTCCCACATAATTGAATACGTTTTTTTTCTTATATTCTTAGCTTAAATTCTTAATCCTTAAGTCTTTAAGATTAATGTACTAAACTAAAAATCATTCTGGCCTTAACTATTAAGAAATTATAATTTAATAATAGTTATATGTGAAAATCTCGACTGAATTGTCTATAGAAAAAATGAATCTCGATCAACTTTTATTAGTAGACGCCATTTTGAATCATGCCACAAATTCAACTACACCCCACATTTTCTTCACAGAAACTAAAAAGTATGGTAGTACATAAATTAATAAATTTATTCATGATGCACCAATCAAGAAGAATTAATACGAATAACAAATAATAATAAAAAAAAATATATAGTTAAGTGTGTAGTGCAAGCAGGGAATGGGGCTCGCCACTCAGCATTTGCTAAACCGACATGGGATAGATGTGGTAACGTAGGTACTACTTGTGTAAAAAGTAATTTTCCTTTACACCATTTCACAAGCAACTTCCACATTGATTGTAATAAACTACATTTAAAACCGTTGATACATGACATCATAAATAATGTACAATGCATTTATGAGGAAAACATCTCAACACCAGGTTTACGCTATAAATGCCCGGTACACTCCCTAGAACATTCGAGACCTTTAACGATGACGATGACGAATTCATTCATAAATTTTATTATAACTGCAATCAAAAAACGTGTTCCCAAACCATTTTATATATTTTAATTTGTCTGTGTTTATTTGTAATACGATGAGATGATTGATGTAGTTTATGATGCTGGCAACAACTATAGTTTTTTTAATGTTATTGAGAAAAGATCAAAGCGGTAAACAACCTTAAATAATAAAATATAATGATTGAATAATTGAAAATATCGTTTTATTTTTAACTGCCGAATCAAAAGACGTTTAAAATTTGTTTAAACTTCTCACAAAATGAGTATTATTATTTAGCAATGCGCAGTTAAATTATATTCAAAAATATTTTAAAATTGCATACTTGATAAAAAATACGTATAATTTTTGACAGCTTGCTAAAAATTGAAGCTATTAATGTCCGATTCCGTTTAAATTATTCATTTCTTTTGAATAAAAATACAGTAGCCTGTAGCTGTGAGCTTGTATTATAATGGTGGCATTTAATAATAAATGCATTTATAAACCGCTACGCAATAATCTCCAAATAAATGTGGTAAAATTATTGGATAAAATGTAATCAGAATAAGTGAGATCCTTTATGCACCATACCGTTGGTTGTAGTACCTACATTTTAAAATAAATATACTACAATAAATTGTTTATTATACATATTAGGTTACACATAGGGAAGGATAAATTCTACTTATTTGTTTCTATTAAAATAAAAATTATGATTATAAAATATGACCAAATGTAGAGTAGTACCCCTTAGATGTAGAGATGTTTTCTATACTATATCTATACTAATAGCATAAACCTGAAATGTTTTTTCACGCGATAATCTCAAGAACTCAAGAACATTTTTTATGTTAGATAATCCTATAATCGAGAAAAACTACATAACATTTTATAACGGCAGAGAAAACGCGCAGAACAGCGCGTGTTTAAATAAACTACATTATTTTAATTAACTTACAAAATGTATGGATACACAAGCTTTATCAAATGTTAAAGATTTTCATTAATTTATTGTTACAGTGAAAAGAAATAAGAACGACCAAGAAGAACTTCAGACCAAATTACAAGGTGCTCAGCATGTGATCATCAAGAGAGGCCCATCGTCGCATGACCATCTCAGTGATTATGGTAAGCTTCTCATTTTAAAATTTACTAGCTGTGCCCTGCGGTTTTACTCGCGTATATCTCCCGTTTCCATGGGTTTTCCGGGATAGAAGCAATCCTATGTCCTATCTCGCGTTTAAAAAAATGTATGCATAATTTCATTTAAAACAGGACTATGGCTCACGTGTGAACAAGAGACAGATTGATTTGATGGAATCCTTATAAAGTAAAAAATAAGAGATTGCGATGCCTATAATAGGGACGTTTATTAAATATGATTATTAATTAAGATTTATCAAGTTTGATAGAGACATAGCATCCCTATCGCAGGTCCTGACGATTGATGCTGTAAAGTAAGGGGTGTCATTTTATATAGCTAGCGAATTTTCCAGAAATCTTTGAACGCAATCTTTGTTTTCAAAATTAAATAAATGATTTCTTTTAATATATTTTTTTAATAACTTTCTTTTGAGGTGGTATTATAAAAGTACACCCTGTATAGTAAGGTTCTGTTGTTAATTATAAATATCCTTGTGCTGCTAAAAGTCATAAAAATTTAATGTTTTATCATTTTACTCCTACCTGTTTCGCTACATCAGAGAAATTACGTAGGTAAGCGAAATCGTATACATTTCGCAGATGATATCAACATCTAATGGTTTTAAAAGAAAACCTGTTAATTAATGGAGTTATAAATTGATTTCGTCCTAATTACATCAAAGGCAGATAATAAAAATTAATGGCGCACGTGTTTTAACTGACATCTATGAGTCACGTTGACGTAACGATTACAGATTAAAAATGTCAAAAGTATTGCCACCCTGTGGTTTAACTTGATTGCATAGATAATTATTTTTTTCGCATTAAAATATACTCTTAAGTAGCTTTTAAATAGATCAATAGATAAAAAGATATTTAAATAAAATTGGTAGCTCTTCAAAAGTCAGATTTTTATTATAAACAAATATTTGTTTATAATGAAACTCTGACTTTCCAGCTTGATTTGAAAACACATTAAGTAGAAAAGGATACCTATTAATAAGTGTATCGATTTTTGCACTAAAATAATTAAGGGGGGTGCTTATTTAAGATAAAAATCAAAATATTTAATCCTTGCTATCATTTACCAACATTACTGTAAGGAAAAAAGTTGGACGTCTAAAAAAAAGTTAAAAAATAGTATAAGTATAATTTGGTATAAATAAGGTATTCACGAAAAATCAACTTGTTAGTAATAAATGATGATCCGTGTACTAATATTTAGTAATATTTTTTTCGTTTTGGTTATTTCGTAATAATTTCGTTCCATTGCATAGGTAACTAATGTTGTAAATCCTAACTAATATTATAAATGCGACA
>LQNK01002490.1:218045-249451 GCA_001586405.1 Phoebis sennae | reverse complement strand
AGCTTCCTAACTAATATTATAAGTGCGACAGTTTGTATGTCCATTTGTCTGTCTCTTCTTCAGGCCTAAACAACAGAACCAATTTGGATGAAATTTTGTACGATTTTTTTTATGACATATACGAGTATGCGGACGTTTAACCGCAATCCCATCTTATGTTAAGTGGCGATGCGAATATAGTTCGAATCCCCAGGACATACTTGCTATCGCGGAAATCTCACGGGAACGGGGAAATATACACAGGAAAAACCGTGGGGCACAGCTAGTGTAGTTTTTGGATAGAATAAAAAATAAACTTGAAATATACCTGCTCTTATGCACATAGCTTTTATTTTCTTTTTTCTTCACATTAATTTAAGTGCGAAGATCATTTTTTGATAATTATTATTGGTTGATTGAATATATAAATGGAATAGAAATACATTGCATGAATAATACTTATTTACAATGCCTCGTTTTTTGTCCGCATTAAACTTAACTAAAAAAAATATTACAATAAATGTTGTAACATTTATAAAAATTTTCATTTTCACCCTCGTAACTTCTGATCCCGTAAAACTTCCAATAATAATATAAATAGGCATTATTGTTTTGCAAAAAAGAAATTAAACTCAGATAAAATTGTATTTTACCTGAACAAAGTCACGGCAGATCACTAGCTAACAATAAATACCCAAAACAGGAAAACAGTATCATTATGCAATCTGTTGCCTAAATATGTAACACATTATATATCCTACGTGATTGTATGAACCGCCATATTTGATCTGGTTCAGATTTAACGTACGTGAGAGGCCTATGACCTGTTACATTAGTATTCAGGCAAAATTGTTATTTAATAGTGAAAATTATGTGGAGTATACTGATAAGAGAGTCCGGGTTACAAATTTATGTTGCGACAGTGAATTGTTTGTTTCCTTTGTTAGTCTGTATTCGTTCAGAATTTTTAATATTGGTAAATTATAACACATTGTGTATGTAATCCCCAATCCCCAAAATTAGATACGGAACTTTATTTTTAATGCCTATTTCGATTCTAAAATATCACTGAAAATGACTTGTCACATTTTACATAACATATGTTAGAGTATATTTATAAGTTTTTTATTTTATTTTAAGCCAATAGTGTCCCACTGCTGGGAAAAGGCCTCTCTTTTTCTCCTCCATATTTATATTTTAATAAAAAATAAATGTTGCTCAATTAATAATGTGTATCAATTTTCATATGGGTGAAGGTCGTGCTTACAAGAGATCCTCTACTAATAGTAAGACGAATTTAACAAAAATAATCCATAAAGGTTGTCATATCTGCAAGTTTAATACTATTATAATAAAAATAACAGTACTAAGAAGTACTAGGCATATGATATGGCGTGACTTTCATATAAGCAGTTTTAAGAATCATTTCCGAACTGCTTTAATAATTTTGACAATTCATACTTTAATCATACAACTGTTGCCATTTTTAAACTATAATCAATACAATACAATATAGAAAACCTAATTATTATCAAATAAGGGCAAAATAATTAATCAGGAACTATAAAAGGAGTTAAGGAAGCACGCGTTTAGTTTCGTGGCGGGAAAAGCATATTATATGACAGATTATACAAGATGGCGGTGAAACTCGTTTTTTTAATGTCGTCTTGGCGGGACTGGTTATTAAATGGATATGATAATGATATTGCGGGTTTTAATTGCTGCTAAACATAAGATAAGACGCCTGCGAGTCTATAACAATCATCACAAATAATTAAAAATTGGCTGGTTCTTATTATGGGTTCGGTCTTACCTAAGATGTCTTGTTTTATTTACTCTTACCACTAAAAAGTTCTTGACCTGTTCCTGTATTAAAATTGTATTTTGTAGAGATCATTTTTATTTTCCTGTTATTTTACAGGTTTATCGTATTGCCGTAATAAATGTACCTCTTGGCAAATACCTAACCATTTTAATTATAAAACTGTAATATTGCTATTTTAATAAATTTTCCTTAGAACTACCTAAGAACCATAGATTATTATTTCTTCCTTGAAACCTAAGGAATAAGCATAAAAATACATTTTTTTTGTTATTACATTTAGAAACTTTATCCGGAGACAAACTTAAAAAGTGAATTAATGACATAAATTTTATTTTATTTAGTGGTTTACGGTACTTAAAAATAATTACGCTCAATAAAAACAATGGTTTGTATCTATGTAATATTAAGTTAATAACAATTATTATTGTTAAACCAGTGAAATTTTAGTCAAATCTGTCTCACAGTGACCGGTTACAGAGAGGTCGTAAGGTCATCGTGATATTACGTCACCCTCATTATACATTCACTAGACGCGATCAAAATATTAACTCAATAATCCATAATTATAGAACGCCGGGGAAAACCGACTTAATTAATTCAGAATATTTAATAAAAAAATCGTCCCATTGTTCAACCACATTGGGTTATATATCGACTATTTTCGGTAATATTTAAACTTGTTTTTTTAATAAATAATAATAATGTTGCCATGTGGAACTTTTTAACAAAAGCGAAAAGATATAGGCAAATATTAATAAAAAAGCTATGTCTATAGTCTATGACTTAAATTGATTGCGTGTTTTAATATGTATTTGTGGCAAAGATGATCCGTTTCTCTATTATGGTAGTAAATAAAACCAAAAAGGTGCGATAATAAACATAACAAAGATGATGAACATCGCAGAATCCATTATACCGTGTTTGTATGATTGAGTAACACATAACATATACTTACAGTATTAGGATGATATAAAATGTAAATAGGATTGAATAACTTATTCGTATAGCTTGCAGTTTAACGCAGTCAGTAATTCAATTCGTTGAAAAGAGCGACTACATTGGTTTCTTATTGGTTTAAAAGTTTTTAAATTTGAGATATATTTTGTTTATTTATTTTACACTAGCTGTGTCCTGCGGTTTGTAGCCCGTTCCCGTGGGATTTTCGGGATTAAAAGTATTCTATATCATTCTCCTGGTCTGGTGTCTCTGGTGTCTCCCTACGAATTTTCTGTCGAATTGGTCCAACAGATCTTGAGTCATAAATGTTGTAACTAACCCGTCTTTGTTTTATATATATAGCTTATCACATGCCATTTCAGAACTTTCTAAACACGATAGTAAATTAAAAGTACCTACTACTAAAGCTATTGTTATACATAATAAAAGTAACCTCAAAATTTGAGTGTTGGGACAGTTAGGTCTAAATTCAGGAGCAATATATCTCACTCATATTCACAAGTCAACACGTTTCATCTAGGTAAAATTAATTTAAAGATCAAACACGTGATCCTACCACGTGAATAGTTTTCCTAATATTTATTATTAAAATATTCATTATTATACACAACGTACTTATTCAATAGACCATTGATGATAATTCTAATAATAAAGTTTTATTTGTAACTAATTCTTATTGAAATGAATGGATGAATTTAAATTTAATACAATGATAAGCTTCACTGGTTATAAAGTTTATATAACAGTGTAAAATGCGTATAACATTAGTTTATGATTATCAATTTGTTATAGCAAAGAAAGAAAGTAAAACATTGTCGATGGTAGTCAGTGACCATAAAGAAATCATTTTATCATTATTTGTTACATGCATGTTCTAGAGCATTGCACTTCGATTTAATAATATATAAAATCTTAAAAATAAATAATTTACTTTTTACATTATTTTCTAAACTTAATAGTGAAATATTCCTGGACAATTAACACAACACATAATCATAACATCTAGTCCCAATCTATGCAAAGCCTGTACTATGGTTTCTGATCACTGTTAGACATACAAAAACAGACTTTTTGTACCTACATACTATAGATAAATTAATAACTAGTTATCATAACTTTCGGCTCGTACGAATTGAACCAACACCCTCCGGCGCAATAGACCGTTGCTGACCTTTCCACTGCGCCAATCGGATTGTCAAAAATTCAATTAGAATCGATTAAACAGATTATATTATGCTGACTTTCATTTAATGTTTTGTAAATTGATAGGCCTTTATGATAAACAGTTGGCATTACTACCCTAAAAGCGTGTATAATTCCAGTTTATGGTCGGTGTTGTATCACGATATCCAAATAAATTACAACTATTTTTGTTTTGACGCAAATCTTAAGTGACATTTAGAATGGCGCCAATAGTAAAGTATTATTTATGATAACCTGTTCAAGTTATGTTTTGTCGCGTTTTATTGCTTTACATATAAACTCTTAAACCTTTATATTCTGCAATTTTTTTGATAGAACAAAAAGTATGATATCACCTTCATACCTTCATTCCCTCGGATCGCGAAAATCAAGACTAAAATAGGAGGAAAAGTCATCAGTAATCAGTGGGGCGGGGTTGTGACTGAAGTTCACATTTTCCTGATTAATATTCCTTTATATTATTCTCTATTTTAATTTGTGTGAAATCATCTGGTCCAATGCTTAGGAATTCCTGAAACCTTCCATTGATCATGATTACTATCACTACGCAGTATAAAACAAAGTCGCTTTCTCTGTCCCTTTTTATGCTTAAATCTTTAAAAGTACGGAACGGATTTTGATACGTTTTTTTGATAATTAGACTGATTAAAGAGGAAGGTCTATATGTATGATAACATCAATTAAATAGTGGAGAAATACTGCTATTTTTGAGGTTTCTAATGAGATGTCGTTAATTATCATTTTTTCTGCTTACATTGCAAACGCAGGCTGAACCCTACAAGATTTATCAAAATAATGTACTAATTTTTATATGCAACGTTCACAGTTTTTTTGTGGTGTATTTAGTATCAGCATTGCACCCGTGCGAAGCCGGGGCGGGTCGCTAGTTGTTTATAATTCCCGGTGCTGATACTATGTCAGCTCATTAATCATAATAATTGTTATTCATACAATAGAATATTTTATTCTTTCGTCAAATGTTAATAAGCCTTATAATTTTCAGCGTTCATGGAACCGGACCACATCGGCAAACGTTACAGGCGGAGGCGATCAGCGGACGAGCACAGCAGGCGGAAGCGGGAAGCGCCTTACGTCATATACCCAGAGATTCTTGTCATTGTAGACTATGATGGATACAGGTAACGTATTTTTTGAGTTTATTACATTAAATAAATTAGAAGTTGGTTTTATAATGTATCTTGAAGAAAAAATCGTTTAATAGTTTTACTTAAAAAGTCCGTCCTTTAAGTTTAAGTAGGTACTATTATTGTTTTGTATAAAAGTTTATTCCAATTTAAATAAATAATTAATTCGGTATAAGATTACTAGCTGTTGCTCGATGCTTCGCTCTCGTACCATAATGTTTAATAGTCTATCTAGTATTAATAGTCTAGTACTTTTGGGGCTTATTCGATACAAACAAAGAAAAAATCGTTTGTTTCCTCTCATAGTGTAGTTTACTTACCTTTGATGTATTGTTTAGTTTGTATGTATAGCGTAAGATTGTTGGCTTAATAATGTATCAAGCAATTTAATTCACCCTTGAAGATTCTCAAATAGGTTTCAAATGTCAGATTAATAAAATATAGTTAATTCTAGGTCTACTCAAAAGAAGACTTATGAAATAACAATCATTAGATTATTTAAATTGAAGAGTTTAACTTATTTCTCGCATATAATTATCTTATTAAAATTTCCTGTTCGTGTTGGTCGCCGTCTGTTACAAAATCGCTGACATTTACCAAAATTATTTTAATTATATAGGGAGAAACCTAATCGTCGTAGTTTCTTTGTTCTTATATAATAACTTATTCATAATAAACCAGAATAAAAAGGTGTTCGGTGTCAAATTTCGAAAAAACAATGAATGAGTATGGAAAATGAATAATTTACACGTTTCGATCGAAACTTGAGGTTTATCATTGATAAAGCGTTTGACCTCATATGAATAAAAAATACATTTACGAGTATTATTACCTTAACAATCAAGATAGTATAATATAATGTCATTCATAGGAATTATATTGATTTTAAACCATTCATAATGAAACCGTATAATAGGCACCAAGGATGAGTAGGTCGACTACTGCTAAAACTAAATCTAATGAAGGTATAATTGATTCTTTGACGTCTTTCCTTTATCTTGTTCTCTTCTCTTGTCTTATAAATAACAGCTAATCCTAAATTTTATGAGATATATTCCAAACGGTTCCTCATAATTGATTATTTTTATAAAACAATAGCTGAACGTAGCACGTTATATACATAGTCTATGTTACCCGTGGATATAATGTAGTTTTCGAATGGTTTCTCCATTCGAAAACTACAATTTTTAAAATCGGTCCAGTTTTTGAGCCTATCCATTACAGCCAAACTAACAAAGAAGATATAAGTATATGGATTTATTGTTCCAAATGGCCCTATTTAGTGATTCTTTTTATAAAACATTGATTCAAGAATTTACAAACTTATGTTGATATCATTGTCAGGTTACACGGAGGTGACAACCTGCAGATCAAACGGTATTTCGTCTCGTTCTGGAACGGCGTCGACCTCAGGTACAAGCTGCTAAAGGGACCGAGGATACGTATCTCCATTGCTGGCATTATTATATCTCGGGTGAGTATTGTTTTAATTCTTTGGTATTACATTTTTATATATAGGCTTTATTTTTAAATATATTCTTAGGTTATGCAGCAATAACTTTACATTAGACTGCTCAGACATTAATTATTTAGTCTCAATTTTTTTTTGGAAAAAAGTCTTTACTTTGAAAAAGATCTATTTGGGCTATCTGCAAGCTGTCTTATTATTTTAAGTGGGAACTAAGTTAGAAATAAATGAATGCTTAATATCTTAATGTTATTTAAAAAAATGGCAAGTCTGTTTGTTTTGGTGCACTGTTATATCTAAACTTAAGATATTATAGATTGTTATTATAGAGTCACGTTTTGGGTATCTATCGAAAAACCAAAAACGTGGTCAATATTATTGGTAATGATTGTAAGAAATAAAATACGTTTTTAATTTTTTATTTTATTATCAAGTCGTCAATTTAAAATTAACCATTTCATCTGTTTCAATGCATAGTTCTTCGAGAAAGTTCTTCTTTGATTTGGGATAGCCATCTAGCACAGTTTCAATCATATCAGAGCAAATTCTTTTACGTTTTCTTAAAACAAAAAATACTTTAAATAAAAGATTAATCAATATAAGATATAAGAGTAAAGATTTTATGAATCAAAAATAATATGTATACAGTATAATTTAAATAAATAAAATAAAATAATCAATAGCTTTACTGCCTGCCATTTTGTAAATATACAACGAAAATACAACGTTTTAAACCATCAACAAAAAGATAATTTAATTTCTTTTTTTCTTTTTTCTTGTACAATCTATATAAAGGGAAATAATTACCGATATTCCCGTAAATATTTTTCGTGTTCATTCAAAATGGCTTTTTTCTCCTCCCCACTAACAACTTCAACAGAATTACGTAATGTTGTTAATTTATTGTCCATTTTGCACACATTACTTCTAATTTCCTCTATTTGCTTTTTAGCCGATTCTGATGTTGGCATTGACAGTAAACTTTTAAGGCGAATTTCCACTGTTTTTAGGTTACTTCTCTTTTCTTCAAGCTCGTGAGAGATGCTTTTAAATTGTGCGTCATAATCTAAAAAAATGTTTATAAATTGTATCATTAAAATAAATATTTAGTAATCTTTTATCATTTACGATCTTACAGTAACTATTTTTAAGCTAAAGAGCTATAAATTAACTTTATAAAAAAATAAAGCTAAGTAAACTATTATCTCATAAATAATAATTATAGTAATATTCCCATATTCCATTAATCGAGTATCATTTACACTGATTACAATGTTATGATTTGCAACAATACTAATTACTAATGAATAGTAGTTCATTTAAATTTATAATACACATTCATAAATGTTTCCATTTAATACCTTGGATATCATTAGATCCTTCACCATTATCGAGTTGTATAGCCGCATAAACCTTTTGTTTGCCGTAAAGTTTACATTTAATTTTTCCCGCCTCGGATAGTGTATCGAGTGTTTTTTGAACTACACCTTTCGTAAATGCACCCCTTAAATTTACTGTCACATCGGCACAAGAGTATGGCCTATTGGTATCCTCTAAATATTTTAACACTGCTTCATTAGCCATACTTTTTGTTTAAAATTATATCGTTAATATTAACACCACAGCGAACCGCAAGGCGCGTATTACAGCTTTTTTTATGACAAAGGATGCCCTCTATACAGCCTAGTCTATGGCTTAATTATAAAATTTGAAAAAAAAATTCCCTAATTTATGACTTAAATTATGATTAGTAGCAATGAGAAGGACTTTGGACACCGTGACTATAAAATGAAATAAAAGGGTAGAGAAGAGTATTTGAAATTAATTCCGCTCAAAAATACGTGAAGTACCCGCTAATTAAATACCTCACAATTAATTTGATATTATCATGCAAGTTCAGACATTTGTCGCTAAATTATCGCTATTATTCACTAGATTTTTGTTTATATTCATCTTATGTCTGTTCTCCCATTTAATATTTTGGCGAACACTCATAAACCATATCATATAAGAGTGACATCATCATAATATCTTTTGCGGTTATGTATTAAAATTTATTAATATACTATAATAGTTCTAGGAATATGAATGAATCGACAATTATTTTATTTTTAATTTTTTCTTTTGAAAAATAACTTTAAGTGGTTATATATAATTTACATTCTGGCAGCACGGATAACTCGTAATAAAACTATCAACTTTTTTTCAATTTATGAATTGTTTTTCTCAGGGTCGAGATGCAACACCGTATCTAGAAAGAAATCGAGTTGGCCGTGACGCAATCGACTCAGCGGCAGCATTAACAGACATGGGCAAGTATCTGTTCAGGGAGCGACGGCTGCCTGTATACGACATTGCTGTTGCCATCACGAAGTAAGTGATAATCTAATACCCCTATTGATTGTCGCCATAATGGCCATTTTATGTTAAATCTTTTTAATTACATTAATGTTCTAATAAATTTTTATTCTTTTTTTGCGTGGACTGGAACAATGTCCTTTGAGTAAATCCAAGTTTAATACCAAATCATTCATTCAAAACCGTTCAGTTGTTTTCTGATTGAGTAACAATTATCTAAACATATGAATTTTAGTAACATAACGTAGTGTAACATTATTGATTATAAAGAAATACCAGCTATTTGTAGCTAATTTTTAAGCATCACTTCATTAGTTTGTTACATGCGTGGATGCGTGCGTGCGCGCTATTCACGCAATAGCCTAGAGTATAGCCATTGAGAAATTTATTACAATACCCGGCTCCGTATGCACATTAATTTTAATGGAGCGTTCAATAAAAGCTTTAAATTATTCACGAATTATCGGTTGCTGTAGAACTAATTTTATAATCCGTAACTGTTAATTAATATCGATTCTATGTAGCAACAGTTTATTTCTAGTCAGTTTCAAATTTAAAGCTTTAAATTGATATTTGTTTAGCATTTAATATGTTATTTTCTCATTTTTGATCGAACTGGATACCCTGGATGTAACAGGTAAAACTGTAAGTATAGCACAAATTACTTGGCGCCATTATTAAAAAAGTTTCAAAAGTCTCTTGTCAACTGTCACTTTAATCAATGTAATTATCAATAATGTCGACTATAAATTATGTGCGGTGGAGGTCACAACGTCAACGTTGAATGAAGACACAAAAACTGATTTTACCAACAGGTATGACATGTGCCGACGACGCAAGGGTGGTCGCTGTACAAAAGGCACCGCTGGTAATTTAATTTTATACCGAACCGTTTAAAATGGCGTGTGGTGTTGACATATTCAGCATTAACAGCAGCTTACAAGTGACATAATTCGGCTTGATTATTTTTTAATGTTGAGGTTAAGGATTTGGTAATGGCGCTAAATTTGCAACTATAGACAATATTCTATTCGTTTTTTAAATTGTTTCGGTGCAAATTCGAATAGAATATTGGTTAATCTTTGCATAACAATACACGATTATTATGCTTACACAATTTTTTATTAGGAATCTACCCAAATTTTCGAAATAAACAAGAGTTCGCAATCGACTCAAGCATGGAGATTATTGATCAATTTATTGAGTTTTATATTTGCGTGGATTTCAGACTAGACATGTGCAGGAGACAATACGCGAACGATGCTTGCAATAGAGGGACAGCAGGTAGGCGTGTGCGAAGATTTAATTTAAATATCCCAAGCACGCCTGTATATCACCAATGTCCCTTACCTTTCGATCACGATAATTCACATTGGGTCCCAAACCTAGAATCCGATTCCGTGATCATTAGCACCTTGTGAATAATCTGTTTTTTGTTTTGTAATACATTCTTAATTCATAACTTTAGACGTAATTTACAATTTATGTAATCACCTTCATATTTTAACACAAGTTCACATTTTATAAAAGTGCGATAAAATATGGAGACGAAATATATAAATTGTAAAAACTGTATTCGTATAAAGTTACGAATGTTTAGAAACACATTGTCTCTCTGTTGTATTATCTTCTAGATCATTATAGATTTTCATGTATATACCTATCGACCTTGTAGTTTAGACATTTATTAATACCATTTGTACATGACCATTATTCATTTAATGAAAAAATAGGCATGTGTTCGCCTCGACTACTACGACGTCATTACAGTTCTATTATTTCATATTGTTGCCATCCAATCTGTTTCTTCATTTATTAATTTATCGCGTTTCTGATGTGTAGTTTGCATTTTAATTCTTTACATCACAACCTGTCATTAAAATTACTCATAACTTAAGCCACATCTCGTTGTGAGGAAATCAGCAGCAAAAACGATACGACGATAATTAGCCATTAATGAATCGGGAGAATAGACAAAAACTGTAAAGTTTCATCATAGACTATAAAGACTCTTATTTGCATGTTGACATGGTAAAGATCGCCCATAAAATTTCAACATAATGATTGGCTTCTTGCTTTACCTTTCAAAAGAGCACCGGTCCATCTTCTCATTTATACATGAAAGTTGCGTAAGGTCATTGAGGGACCAGTTGGCCCTACCTTACTTAGCGAGGACACAGTAAATTGAATTTAAAGCATGTTTTAAACAATATAATTATTTGTATCGATATTTATACCTTTGTTTAAATAAGACCGTTCCTTTAGAATTCTTTATTAATAACCTTTTTTAACATATTATAGACACCTTACTTGATAATGTGGACACTGAAATTCCGAATATTAATACGATAAATTTTACTTTATTCTGTATAAATTATATTTAGTTTATAATCGGGTTTAATTATCTAACTGTAAACTTCGGTGATAGTACTAATAAATAATATTTTTCTGCACGACTAACGCATGCATGATTGACGCTTTATAGCACTAGATTATCTATCGATCATCGACTTTCCGTAAGTACAAATACATATTCATATTTCAATTCATTTCTGTGTTTCCCATACATTTTCAATACCTACCAATTACCATAGACAACCCTGAACCTTTTGAATCCTTTTTCTTTTTTTATTTTTTTAAATCGTGGCAGACGATTTTAATAATTTTATGTGTAGGGTTCGCATATGTCGGCGGCGCATGCGTAGTAAACAAGAGATTGGAAAAAGTGAATTCCGTTGCCATCATTGAAGACACCGGCGGATTTTCTGGTATCATCGTCGCTGCTCACGAAGTTGGACATTTGTAAGTTGTCTATACCTACTACACAAAATTATGCATTAGATAAATAGAATATATTTGAACAGAATAAAAACATATGAGTAGATAACATTGCTCAGAAATTCTAATATATTATATTATTTTGTTTGGACGATCTTATTTTGATGACCTTCCTTACCATTCTGTATCTCTCTAGAAACAAAGAGTCTATGTCAATTGGTGATTTTAGAAAAAATGGTTATAGGTTCGGTGGCGTAGAGAAGAGACTGACAGACAGAATTACTTTCGCATTTACAATATTAGAAAGGATAACAATAATAAATGTGCATTTTAATTTTCCCATCAAGACTTGGAGCAGTCCACGACGGCAGTCCGCCTCCATCGTACCTCGGAGGTCCAGGGGCTGAGAAGTGCAGATGGGAGGATGGGTTCATCATGTCAGACTTGAGGCATACGGAGAAGGGATTCAGGTGGTCGCCGTGTAGTGTGCAGAGTTTTCATCACTTTTTGAAGTAAGCTATTGTATACTTTAGAAATATTCTACTGTGTAACGTTTCGCACAATATAACAAAGGATTTAAAGGATTAACGACTGCGACGGTCAAATTTTAATGTCCTTTGATAACTTGCTTACAAGATCGCTTATGAAATTATACCATGGTCAAACTTAAAACACATATTGTGGATAAATTTTAGGACCTGTACTTTTTTACATCTCACGGAAGAAGTTTGACTTTCTTCAAGTAAGAGCACCTGGATATCCTTGACATAATAATTAGTAAACTCACTACTTTTTTCTGCGGAGAAACAACGTTCCTGAAATAAAATCGTACTAATAAATAAAACCAAAAACTGAAACCTGAAAATTTTTTCATCAAATATTAAAACGCCTCGAAAAAGAAGCACGGAAACTGCTCAGTTAAAATCAAATCAAAATTTAATTTTCTAACAAAATTGAGGGTAGGTACATGTTCCTAATACAATACCTTTCACTTCCAGCGGCGACACAGCGACGTGTCTATACAACTCGCCGCACGAGGACGACTCGTTGCCGAGGGTCCTTCCCGGACGCTTGCTTACTCTAGACGCGCAATGCCGGAAAGATAGAGGCACTAGGTAAGTGCATTTTACACTACAGTTACACTATCTGCGATAATATCATTGACGTTCTTCGTTTAGGTTGGAAAATTTGAAACAAACTAATTTTATAGTGACAGTGTTATAAATTTTATTGAAAATTGAGAATACACTTTTGTTTTTGCTATTGGCTAACGAATAACGATGGCATATCTACTGAGTCTCATCATAACTGAATATTTTTATTCCCCGTAACATCTGGTAGCTACCAGCAGCGGTGTTGCTGAGTACACAGGTGTAGGGGCAATTAATAATGAGCATACCACTTTTTAAACACACACCCACGTTATGGGTCATTCTTCATCGGGTGGATTGCTTGCATGTTTGCCTGTCTTCTTCTATAAACAAGAAAAAAACTGCTGAAAAAATACTCGTCAATTATGTCTGATTATGAACGTATGAGACTGTGCATATATTTAAAATTTGAAAAAATTTCAAGTTTCTATTGCAATATTTGTACGAAATCTTATGTTAAAATAAAATGAAATTTATGGTTCTTTTTTACAAACAAATCAAAAATTATTGGAGAAAAAAACACAACATTGGCGTACTGATCTATTCTTCTGTATTACTACTACAAGCTATAAAGATCATGTTAATAACAAATAAGATAAATAAATGTTGTCGTATCCCATTCCAGCGCATGTTTCAAAGACGAGCGGGTGTGTGCCCAACTATTCTGCTTCGACGCGGCCAGCGGGTACTGCGTCGCGTACCGCCCCGCCGCGGAGGGCTCGCCCTGCGGTGACGGACAGGTGAGATGACGCCTTTATTTATTGAACCTAAAAATGTTACAGGCAAGTGAAGCATGCGGTTTATATGATGTTAAGTGACTGAGCGTAGCCCATGAACATCAACAGCGAAGTGATGCAGATGCCTTGCCTTGAAGAAGGAAGAACAAGCTCTTTCCAAGGAGAGAATGAATAGTGGGAAATTGGGAGAGGATTAGAACAGAATGCATGAAAAATAGAATGGGAATACAGAATTGGTCTCATGAAATTAAAAAAAAAAGTTTAACTGGAAAAATGTTCCCAGGGGCTACCAGGGGCATGGCTAGCTACAGAGACATCATAAAATAGATAGGTATTCAAACTCGTGAATGTACTTCACTTTTCATACATATGCACACGGACAGACACATATCTCATACGGATGACATTCGCGGTCAAACTGTGCCGATCTAGTTCGAATACTGTGTCAGTGAACAGTGTCAAATGTAAATGCCCTCATTAAACATTACCAACTGCTATAATCTAGCTTGTTATAGCATTTGGTAATTCGAACCCAAATTTCAAAATTGGAACATCGAACAGAAAATGGTCGTTCGTTTGTATCGAGTATTATGTAGTGTGCTTTAACTATTCCACATTTAAAAATTACACCAGAGATTACGAAACAAAAAAATGGATTCATGACATTTGGCTACGGGCAATTCTGCCCTTTACTGTATGCCCGGCGGATAGTTAAACATAAATATTAAAATCCAAACATTGCTAAATACAAAATTGTGATTTAAGATTATTACGTCTGTAATACGCAACGAATTATTTTATGCAAATGTCACTTCTTACGTTTTCCATCCATAATAACATGTTAAGCGTATCATTTGTGCAAATCAATAAATACAGGCATGAAATTAGTGTCATTTGAGTTAAAAGTTACATGTATTATGGTAATAGGTAATAATAAGTATTCCTGTTGATTATGCGGTAGCGTAACTCGATTCTAATAGAGGTTACGATGCAGTGATGTAATGCTTACATTCGCTGATACTCTGCAACAGTTATCACATTTTATGGTAGAAAGCGTGAAGTTATGTATATCGGCTTTTCAATGTCAGATGGTTTCCGTGGAGTTGCGGTTCAGTAGTAACCTCTATTGGACGTAATATTTAATTCGATATGTGATATACGTATCTGTTGAAAGGTGTTACTTACAAACTACTAATTCTCTGCCTTAATAAACATCTATCAATAAAAATGTGCAGGTATCTATAGAATAGACGTATGCGTGAAATGTCACTTCATACAAGAATTGTTTTGAAAGGAAACAAAATCTATGCATGAAGATTTAAAGTGAAATGTTCTAAACATTATTATTTTTCTATAATTCATCTGATGCCATTAATACAATGTTTATTTTCGTACTAGCTATCATCGCGGTTATACTCGCGTAGCATTGCCTTTCTTAGATTTAGGGACAGCCCTAATAGCAGTTTATCCACACTTGCTGGTGAATTTGATGGACCCTTTTTGCGACACTGAGCGAGTGGACATGTGCGTAAGGGCATTTATAAGAGCCCTTAATGCTACTCTAACCAGTTACCTACATGATTTTAAGTAATTTTATTAGCATAAATTGTATATTCCTAATTTTGTATGGATTATTATTTATTTATTTAATTAACTCTTTATTAAAACATAAACACAGAAAAACACAAAGTAAAAATTATAGAATTAACAGTTTAACAGGCGAATTTATCATTAAACACTGATTTCTGCCAGGCAACCAGTGGGTACAAGGTAGTGAGCATAGAATAACAAGGCTGAGTGAAAGAGTAAATAAACCAAAAAATAAGTGAGAAAAAAATAAACTAAAAAATAACACAAAATAAATATGAAATATATGGAGATATAATATAATTGATTTATAGTGAATATAATGTACTTTAGATAGATATAGCTTCAAAGACCCACTTCGGGGTTTCAGTGCCATAGAAGTAAGTAAGTAAGTAAGTAGATATAGCTAACACCTCAAATCTCATTCCAGTATTGCATAAACGGTCGGTGCATAACCGAACACGAGAACATAATCCCGGACTACTCGCAGCACACGCCGAGCTACGTGCGGCCGGAGACGAGTCCGTTCTACGGGAACATAACGAGGTAATGTATGCTGATGTTCTACCCGCAATTTTTTGGGATTAATGAGTCCGTTCCAATTTGGTTGTGTGACGTCACGTCAAAAAAATCAAAATCAAAAATGTTTATTCAGTAACAATTAGTTTACAGTTCCTTTAGTAAATGAGAAATCCCTTTAAGTATAAAATACTTGTGTTAGGATATCTCGCTCTTCCTTTACATAGCACAATTGTTACATAAATAATATTGTTCGTCACAATTCCTAAATCGCAATTTTGAAATTTTTTCGCCGCTAAGCATATATACCACTTCCAAACTTCAATCCTCGGCCGGCCAATCCTGTGGTTGGGACTGGTCGAGGATCCCCCCTTTTCGTTGGAGGAATAATACCATCCTCCACAGTTGTAAGAAATAATATGTGAAGGCGATATATTGAACATCGAAATGAACTTTAAAAATTGAATATGGAATTTCTTTTATTTCCAAAATTGACGCAAAACAATTTTTGCTAAGAGTTGTTTCACAACAAATAATTGTTGAGGATTTTAGATTTTCGAGAGTTCTATAAAATAAATAACGTAAATAAAGTAAGTAAGTAACTCTTAAGAAATCAGTTTACCACCGATGTTAAGAACGAAATCTATGCAAAGTAGTATATCGTGGTATATGTAACTATTCTAAACGTAATTATGTAAATATACCTTCATGTAACACGCAAGTGAACTAATGTTCTTGGATGCTCCCTACATAACAATTAATTGAAGACGCTCTTGAAATTTGTAGGGCCTTAATATTTTAAATAAGGCATGTTTAAAAAATCATATTTATTCAAATTGACGGACTCATTAATATCAAAATCAAAAGCACAAATCAATATTTTATAGTAATATAATATTAGTAGTAACTTACAAACAAAGGAAAATGCATTATTTTTATCCTTTAACGTTAATATATTATAACCTTAATAAAACTGTAGATATAGCCTAACAACAAAATACTAATCAATATTTTTTACAAACACATATACAGTAACGAAGACACAACACAGCCATACGTAGCTAGCACACCAGCGCCACCTATCTACCAACAGAACTATTATACAAACTATCAAAGAGATACAAACCAGGATACTGTACCAACTACGACCACAACAGAGAACCCATACAAATACTACTACTATAGTACACAAGAACCCAAAGAATACACGGAAAAAATAACAGAAATGACGAAGCCAAGCGTGTCGTATCCGCCATCTTTAAACCAATTTTCAGTCTCAACGACAAGAAGTCCATACGATTTCCAAGAATTTTTCGCGAAAACACCGAAAGCACCAGAAACTAAGAGAGGTTTCTTGAACAAAGACGACTTAGAAAACTATTTCTCGAGAGGCACGACCAAGAATCCATACCCAGATAAAAGCGTGAAGTCGATATTTAAATTCGGAACGCTTTACTCCCAAGGAAAGTCTTCAGATAACTCCATAAGACCAGACGCAAATTCGCAGCAAGTACAAATTGAACCAGCGCGATTGGTTTATTCGTATCAAAGGAATCTCACCTCGGGAGAGCTTATACGTACATAAATGTGCCAAAATTATTGGTAAGAAACAGAATGAATTTGGATCAAACTCATCCTTCGCTCTCATGGATGATCATACTTCTGCATTGGACACCAATCGTTTTTCATATATCGTTACTTCGCCACTCTTTCTTTCATGAGTCAAAGCTGTGAATATAATGCTCTCTCACTCTGGCGCGGTAAAATACAAATTTATAAGAGCGAGATGTATTTCGCTTCTGATTCGATCATTCACATACGACTGTGGAATGCCATTGTGTTCTTTCAGCAATATGTAATAAAACACACTTTCCTGTATTGTACATAACTCGGGAGCCATTATGAACTACCCATTTCTCAACACTTCAACCATCGAACTTTACAGATTCTACATGTTACCTACTGTCTCTCTAAACATTTACTATACTGTACTTGACCTACCTTATACTTTTTGCATGAGATATGTCGTAAAATAATAGTCGATTTCATTGATGTGACCATAGTTTTAAACATAAAATAAATGGTTGTGAATCGTGCATCGTGGTCTATGGAAGTCAATTAAAAACAATAATTTCCTATCGTTTTACGACATATACCCACAAATCTTTATGTGTCAATAAAATCTGTGTGCTAATTACATATCCACATCACCTACCTAATCTTACGAAACTAAATTTACAATTTTATGTTACTCTGAACTTTACTTTAGACTTTCAACTACATACTTTGTTGAAGGAATTTTATTTTTGAATATTTTAATTGGTGTTATAAAATTTTATTTTAGCCCTTGTCGAAAACGTAAATAATTTCATTTAAAAATTGACAATAGAAGACATCACTAGTTTTTTGTAAAATGAAATAATAAACATGATAGAATTGACTCGAAAATATTTAAAAAAAATAAAATTCCTTTGAATGATAGACTAT
Organism: Phoebis sennae; assembly: GCA_001586405.1. NCBI lineage: Eukaryota > Metazoa > Arthropoda > Insecta > Lepidoptera > Pieridae > Phoebis > Phoebis sennae. Next base: position 231,257 of record LQNK01002490.1, on the reverse strand, counting down.
TTTTTTGTAATAATTTGTTTAACTTACACGTTCATGTTGCAGTAGCCGCCACTAGCGAATCGAGCGGACGATAAAACAGAAGACTGCTAGCTGGACGTATGACAAGAAGCGATGGCGCCAAATCGTCGTCACTACACCGTCTTATCCAGTTTTTATTTCGCAGATTGTGAAGTGTTCGCATATTACATTTGAATATTACCCTTTGAATTTAGATATCTACTTAATTGGCTTATTAACGAATTTTACACGAAATTATTAACACTTTTAAACATTTATTTGACAGATCAAACTAGCGGCAAAGATGATTAAATGTGTCAAAAAGTATAATTTCGTATTCGATTTTTTTAAATATTTTTATGAATTAAAATTGTCGTCAAAACGTAATTATTTTCAATAAAAAATAATAATTTTGTATAACTCATGTGGGTAATATTTAATACACAGCGGGTAAAATGTGCGCAATACTAGTTTGTTTGATAAAACGTGTTTGAAGACATTTGTTTGTAAAAACGTGTCAGACATTGTTCTGTGAGTGATATTACAATGTGATTGTGTTTTAATGGACCCTAAGTACACTAGCTTGTAACAATTGTGAATAAATACGATGAACAAGATGAAACAAGAATTCCTTAATATAGGTTAGAAATATATTTTTAGTCTATGGTATTTCGTTTAAAAACGGTTGTAAAATAGTATTTTTCTAAGAATAAAGTAAAAGAAACTGCCAAGAAGTGCCTTTTATGAATAAATAATAAGATAATTAAGTCCATAGCGCTTCTTAATCTTTTAAGGCCTAAGAAGTTTATTTTCAAGTATGGAAAAGTAATCCATTTTACGATTACATCTCTTTTATATTTACGTCTAGGCCGAAATCGTATCCACTATTTATAAATAATTTTAATTTACTGACTTGACGACTGGATCGTCCCTTTTAGAACATTAGACCTATTATTGAAATAACAGATTTGTTTTCGAATCTTTCCATTTCAAACGGCAATCAGTTTTACTTGCCCGTGTAAAATCGACAGCTTGTATAGTATTTTCTTGAAATTATTTATGTGACATAGATAAATAAAGTTACCATAGATTAGTTTGGCAAAATAATTTCACTGACAACTCAATAATGTATTACTTGCCGACTATTTATTCTATTTATGTATGATACTTTTATCATTAAGTATATTTTAAGAAAAAAATACAAAATTAATTTTATACCATCTTTTATTTAATCTACCTATCACACCCATCACCAAATTAACTGTTAAACAACATTTGTAAACTTACATACATTGGATTGTACACAATTAAGTAGAGTAACAAGCAAAACAAATAATATAATAATTACATCAAATATACATATTTTTCTCTCCGAGTCGACATTAGCATAAGTCAAGGTTATATCAAACGGACTCTTAACAAACATTTTATCAAATCACAATTATGCAAATTTATTTTAAATTAATGACTTAAGCAACTTGTTTTATAAAATAATTTAGATGAAACCATAGCCAACAGAATATATTTTTAATAAAAAGACAAAGTTATTGTTTATTTCATTAATGGCCATCAATAATTTTTATAACCCATAGACAATAGGTAATAAGGCAGTGCAAACAAAATTAAATATTATTGTTTTTTATTTATAAAACAAGAAGCACACGAGAATATAAATTATGACTTAATTAACCAGCCTTGACAGGCATTTTGCTTGAGCCAACATTTTTAACGAGTAGTTTCGCCAGCATGCCCACGGACATGACGAACATCAATCCTGCTGGCATGAACTTCCTGCCATTGTAGTATCTGCAAATATAAATACAGCATTGTATTGCACAATAGTTTATACTTTGTTATTGATTATACAAATATTATGACTGCAATTTTCAAAGCCCTTGTGAATATAACATTTATTGTTAATTTAAGATATAGACAATCTTTTCTATGTGTTTCTATTTCGTTAGTTCATGAAACACTTCTTTGTAAATAAATAACATTGATAACATGAGCTTTTTTAAATTAGAATGTAAACACACTTTCAATATTTTTACCACATTCCTTTTACTATGTAAGTAATATTCAAATTGAATGATAAGATTGAATCTTTCAGCAGATCTTTTTGATTTAGCAATTTAATTATATATTTTTTGAAGTATACAAAGTATTAGTCAATGGCTGGCATCGTCTGAAGAATTTTAATTATACATAAGACATGAGTGGGAAACTGATAATAAATGATAGAACATGGTCGATTAGCATTGCTCTATTACTCTTGTTTTCGGAATGATTCTATAAATTTATAATCAAGTAACATTTACAAATAATTATAAGATAGCTCACATATCTATACATATAATAAAAGAGTAACCGAACCATTTCTGTACATTGAATATTTTTCAAAAAGAGTAATTGGTATGCAATATATATGTTCTATAGATACCAAAACCATGGTTAAAATTTTTTTTTTCTGTTTGTCTGTTTGTCTGTTTGTCTGTTTATCTGTTTGTATGTTCGTCAATCACGCAATAACCACTGGACAGATTTTGATTGAATTTTACATGTTGATAGACCATGATGAGGTGCAACTTATAGGCTACATTTTATTTAAAAAAAAATATTTTAGGGGTGGCTTTCCATACATGTAAACGGAGGGTAAAAAAATAAATTCGCGAGTACTCATTGTATGAGGTGTCATTAGATAGGTCTTTAAAAATGAAATAGAGGTTTCTAAACTCTTCTAAAGTCGTGAAAATGTCATACCACGTGACAATGAGAGATTTTGGTTCAGTTGCGGTCATACCTTTTATACTCTAAACGTATGGATTAAGACGTTAAAACACTCAATAAATTCTTAAAAACTCAAAAAACTTAAAAAAAATGACTAACTCTCCGCCCGCGGCTTGCCTCGCGTGGGCTACAATTTTATGTTTTTGAAGAGGCGCGCGCACTGTGAGATTTTGGTCAAACCTATTTCCATAGAAAATAATAAAAAAACTAGGTAATAAATAGACTTGCACATATATCAGGGGTCCTGTGGCTGTCATTTTTTAATCTTTTGTTGTGCGCCTCTAAAAAATACAGAAATTAGTAGCCCACGCGTGCGAAGCCGCGGGCGGAAAGCTAGTTGTTAAATAATTATCTACAAAGAAATAATAAACAAATATGAAATATATCTGTTAGTTGGTTAATTTATGGTTTATGTTATAATAGCTCCTACGGAATACTGAATTTTGAATTTTTCAAGGGAACATAATTATTGAAACAAATTGAAAACTCATACAAATTTTAAGATGATATTGTTTCTGAAAGATTAGTCTAAAAACATTTTTAGGCCCCAATTATTGTTATTGGCAAGCTGAATTGTTCTATACAGTTATTTTGGAACATGCTATGTTACTAATTTAAATACAAACATACCTGTATCCCATTAAACCACCCAAGGTAGTAGTTGTTCCAAGCATAAGTGTGTAGTTAGATGAATCTTGACTTAATTGGTATGCTCCCACTCCTGAAATTTTATTTATTTATTAAAACTTATGGTTTAAATGGAACATACCAGAAATAGAAATTGAATTGAGTTTTCCTCTTTTTATATAGTTGCATATCAACAATGTTTATAATTTTTTATATTCATTGTATAGATATTAATCAAACTATGGGTAAGCTATAGAAATGGACATTCCCATAAAATCTCGATCCTTTTCCTTCACGGCTCTGCTAAGCATAAACATTTTTCTTTTAAATAAGAAGTATGTTATGGAAGCATTCCCGTTGAGTTCAGCTGACGCTGCCGTTCTCACGGGAATGGAATGCCAAGCCTACATAGTGCATAGTTAGCATATAAGTATTTTTAGTATTATATGCATTTTTTACTATTATTCTACCGTTAGACTTGCATCAAGCAATTCTGCTTCCCTGTATTAATAAGTTTAGTTAATAAAGTTTTTTTATAAGTTAGTTTGGTTTTTTTTGGGGCCTCCGGCTGTGACATACGTAAATAGTATCATTTGCATTGTATTGATCATATTATTGATTGAAAAGAGAAACAGTCAGACAAGTTTTTCCATTAATCTGCATTTGTAAGGATTACAGTTTCCATACATATAAAGAATCCTTTCTGAAGTCAACCATCCAAAAATTTTATATACCTAATATTGTTCTACTCATTCATCATTATTTACAAACTGATTTGCAACAGACATTAGTTGAGTAGTAGAGGGTTGTTACTAGTTTCTTTTAATAATTTTCAATAATTGTATTAATTATTTTTTAATATCTTATGAAATAAGAAATTTCAAAGTAAAATAAGACAAAGAGATTTGGCTACTTCATGTCTACCTTTTGTTTAACAAACTTCAAAACAATTAACTGTTTGGCGACAAAGGTACAAACAATAACTTTAGAGACCTAATAAATGGTTGGTTTAACAAATTTTGGAATAAAGTTCAAAGAAAATTTGACATCAACTGCCCGAGTTTGCTAAAATACTTGTAGAGGCCTTGGTTAGAACAAAAATTTATTTAATTGTTAGCTTTGGACTACTTTTAATTTAAGAACTTGTTACTATGAAAGGTACACCCAAAAAATATGCTATTTAAATTGTATCTCATCATAATTTAGTCTCATATGTAATTATGTATAGAGAAGAACCCTTTTTTGACAAAAAATTTTGGGTTTTTGGGTTTTTAGATGTCACTAATAAAATAACCATTTCGCTGTTGTTTTCAACAGATGCTGCAAATTTATTAATTACTTACCTAAGATAGATCCAAAGATGATTCCAGCACCAAGAGACGGTATAGAACCTGAAATATTTATTTGATATATTGAGTGATTCGAAACAATTTCTGCGGAATGATTTGATATTTATTTACAGATATACTCATAGCTCACAAGTGTTAAATAAACCTGTTTTTCCAATCTGTTACTTCCTAGTCGATTGCTAATCGATAAGTGTACTCAAAATGACTTATAGGGATAACACAAATCACAATTTTCTATAAAAATTGTATGCATCTATCAATCAATCATTATATTAATAATTATATCTTATCTCAAAGTTGTAAGTAAACTCTGTTGAATTTTATGCGTTGATATAAAAATACTTAGATAAAAAGTGCTTCTGAAGACCTGTTTTCTAATAGATTAAGCACGCCTCAGATACCAACCAGCTTTAGCATAGCCCATAATGCCACCAGCAGCAACTGTTGCGGCGTAAGCGAATCCTAGTATATCAACTCCCATCGTTGATTTATTTAAAGTTTCTTTATAAATTATATGAAGTTACGACACGTCTATTACAAAGTGCAATTCTATCCCAAATAACAATGTCAGTTTTGAATTTTGAGACATGACATTTTTGACATGTCATTGAAGCATTACCATATTTATAAATTTATGTTAAGCCAGATATACACTACCATTAAAGTATATTATTTAAAAGAGTATGACTGTCGCGATTTTTTATTATGTTTTACATGCCCAATAAGAAATAATGATGTAGCTAAAGCTATCACTACACATCGGCCAACGCATACGCGGACGACATCTGCTCATGTCGTTTGCAGACTTGAAGACGGAGTTATATTCCTATTTCCTATTCGAAGATAGTAGGTTGGTAATTTAAGTCTACCTATGGGTCCGCCATTCATTAACAAATGACGTCTGCGTATGTATCTATCGTGTAGAAGAGGCTTTAGATTACAACAGCTGGGTAAAGCTAAAATTAATGATCTATGGTTTCTATTTCTTCTTCCTTCATAATACTCTGTCAGTTTGACATTTATTATTATTATAAAATCATTTTTCAATTCAAATTACAGTTTTTCAATTTAAAAGTCATGCCTTACCTCTTTGCGCAAATTACAATGTAGAATACAGTCAAGGCCAAAGGCAATATCTATTTCGTCACACTGTGTTAAATTGAGTCATGTTTAGTTAACATAAACGGTTGATAAATAATTCCTATAGCCAGGTATGAGAGAGTGTCTAACTTTTAACTCTAGAAAGAAATTAGTAATCGAGTATATTCGACTTAAATCGGTCGTGTTACGGCAACAATTTAAATTCAATAAGTATCAAACTAAGTGTTCTTCATAACGAGTCTACGTTTATTTGATAAAATGTTAAAAAGTGCTTCAAAAGTGACAATAAACACTGGTAATGTTTTAAACCTTATTGATATCAAGAAAAAAGCTGGTCAAAATGTAACTGAAGAGGTAAGATTTCTGAATTATTACTTATTTTACAGGTGCCTGTGTTGTATAAATCCTATGATCTCTGACACAATATGCATTTTTTAAAATAGAAATTAAAGGTTATTTAATTTTTAAAATGTCACACAGATTAGTAGTAATAATTTGTGTATGACTTAGGAAAACATTTTATTGATATCATAGTTTTTAATTATCTGTTATTATTTATAGTTCTTTAAGGAAGTCATATGATAAATATACAATTAAATAAACTCTAGATATTTAAAATATTAAAAAGATAGTTTCCCTTCTGTGACAACAGAACATGTACTTTGTACCTTTACCAATAAGATACCCCCATATTCTACCTGAGAAAATTATTATTTTTAGTCACTAAAAAATAAATGATTGTAAATCATTAATTCATTATTATACAGATAAAAATGCAATGGGTAAAAAAATATCCCTATAAGCTAGACTTTCTCATAGATCTAATAAAATTTTTATTTTTATTTATCATAATCATGCAAAGACATCTATATATATAAAAGAAAGTTGTGTTAGTTACTCCACTTATAACTCAAGAACGGCTGAACCGATTAAGCTGAAAATTCGTAGGCAGAAGGCTTAGGACCAGGAGAATGACATAGGATACTTTTAATCCTGGAAATCCCATGGGATCGGGCTATATACGCAGGCGAAACCACGGGGCACAGCTAGTTTCCTATATATGTCCATAGGTTGAATGAATTTTGACGACTTCATAACATTTCTAGTAGCTATTTGATTAGCAAATAAGGTTTAAAATATTGTTATGTCATGTTAAACTTTAAATTTGCATTATTATTCATTTGCATTATTATTCATGTGACATATTTTAATGTGAGTAATAATGATGATAATGAAATGAAATAATGTGCAAATTAGCTTATCAATATAACAAGCAATATAGTAGGTGCCACCGCTAACTATGTTAGTGATCAAACAATTGAGTATGTTATCATGTATTGTCACAACAAGGAAGTGGTATCAGAAACAATATTCTGTATAATTGATAATGCTTTGATTAGATTTTAATATGCATCTTACAAGTATAGAAGCTACTAGTTGTGCTATGCATTTCTGCTTTCTCCATGAATATTTACCATTTCTGTGGGATTTCCGACATAAAATAGGTTTTATACCAGTAGGCCTTATGCCATTACTTTCTTGTTCAAAATATATCCAGATCATTGGCAGATGAGACAGACAGATAGAGTAACTTTTGCATTTCTTAAATTAAGAAAGAAAGTAAGGATTAAGGTTATTAATGTAATTTTGATTTGTCACATTTTTATCTATGACACACATTTTAATTGATGTTAATTTGCTCAGTAATTATTATTTTATATTTAATATCTTATGTCAATGACATATAAACATCCTAGATACAAATCTAAGTCTCAAAAACAGCAACATGCACCAATGGGGTCTTCAATTAATGAAAACAGCGAATGTTTAATGTATTATTTAAATCCATATAAATTAAATATGTATGTTTATGTATTATAATTAAACCTCACCTTTGTGTGATGTAAAAATTTTTCAATGATAGTGTAAATTAATTTAATAGTTCACTGCTTGAAAATACATATTTTTATACTGATAAGTGTAGGTCTCAGAGATGGGGTCTCTAAGATAACAAAAAATATGATTTACTCTACTTGTAAAGCATCCAACTGCTAATAAATGATTAAATATGAAAAAAATTACTTGACACTGAATGTTTTTTGTGTTTCAGTTAACAGAAAGCATCAAACTTACTCTCTCAGAATGGGGCACTCAGAACAGTCTCACTCAAAATGGTACAGCGGAAAACAAAGACGCGTCCCAACATTACATGGTGGTATCCACCTCCAAGGCCTCTGAGGCTGTGGTGAATATTACCAGACCTCATGATGACGTGCAAAACAAGATGGCGGAGGAGGAGAGGAAAAACCTCAAGATTGGGGTGAAGATATTCATCAATGAAGACAGTACTACTGCGCTGATTGAATGTTTGGAAAATGGTGAGTTAATGAAATATATCTACTGACTTACTTTTCCACACTAATATTATAAATGCGAAAGTAACTCTATCTGTCTATTTGCCTGTCTCTTCCTATGTCTAAACCACTGAACCGATTTGGATGACATTTTGTACAGATAGAGTTTGAAACTCAAGATATAGGATACTTTTTGTAATACCGAAAAATATACGCGGGTCTCCTCATTTAATGCATCGCCATCTAGTCTCAAAATAAACACACCTTCTAAAATGGATGCTAAACATATATAATACATTTCATAAATACATACACACTTTAGATAAATGTATAAAATAACCCAAAAAATGAAAAATAACATGATTATTTGCGATCAAATGTATAAAATAACCCAAAAAATGAAAAATAGCGCGATTATTTGCGATCAAACCCATAGTTTTATGACAATTAGACACCAATCTTGTTACATGTCTTCCACTCAATGTAAGAAATGATTAATTGGACAATAAACATTGGGTATAATTACCCAACTAACATCAATAAGACATTTCATGGCCATCTAGAAGGAGATTACCATGATTTTAAATATTATATAATACCAGCTTTTAATTCATTTCCATATAAGGTCTATTTACCCTTTTTCACATTTTCAACTATGTATGAAAAGATTTGTTGAGAAATTAAAGTTTAAAAAAGTAACAAACAAATAAACTCACTTTCACATTTATTATATTATTATATGTTACAAAAATATATTTGTAAAAGACAATGGGGCATTAAAAAATATAATTAAGTAGTGATAATAAACAAAGAAATTAAAATAAAATTTATGGCTATAAATCATAATTTTATAATTTATGAAGATTTATGGAGATACTAGCCTTTGCCCATCGCTTCGCTCGCGTCAGATTCGGGGTCAATAAAAAGTAATAGCATCTAATCTAGCTAATACCCTTTCCCTACCCTTCAATTAGAGATAGTCTTAAAGTTAACATATTGAATAAATGAATGAAAAATTCTTTATTGTACACCATACATATAAAATTCATCATACTTATTACATCATATGTATGGATTTGTTAGTGATAGGTGGCCTTATTGCTGACAGCGGTCTCTTCCAGGCAACCCTATTCAAAGCATAGATGGTGCTTACAAATACTATTTATATGAGATATTAAAACAAAATATACATTGATGGGTTATAGAGAGTATTTTTACAAAAATGAAACTTTTCGTTAAGATAGGAAGAAGTCCAAGAATAAAGAAGCACACCATATAATAAATTTGCACTTTAAAAATTTATAAAATATTTATCTAGCATGCTAATCTTAATTTTTAAATTCTATGTAGCATGGAGTCATATCATTTTGATCTAAGCATTCAAGCATTTAATTATTCTCATACAATACAATTATTGTGATGAATGAAGTCTTTTTGCAATTCATCTTGGCTAATAAGACTATTAATAATGTTCTTGAGTGAGTCATTATGTTTGTATATTGGTTAGTGTATGTGAGTTAATTCATTGCGCATGTAATTATGTAAATATTGCTTTGCAAGTAATCATTACAAGTATATTACGTTTATTTGTTTTAAGAATAGGGTTTCAAATTAAGTTACTATACATAGTTTATTAATTGCAAATATGAATAAAATGGTTATATTTTATGGTTCAATGGATAGCGCGTTAGTCGTTAAAACGACTCGGTTGTTACTCCCCCGCGGTTCGATCCTCGGTTCGATCCTCGGTGGAGACGTGAACAAAAAAAGTGTGTCTGGAGGACCATAGAAGACTAATCATCTACTTGCTCCCAAACAAAACTTGATCAGTTAAACGGATATAACATCCGCCTCTAGTTTACAATATAGGGGATATTGTAAATAGGACATAACTTTATGAGGGAAAACTATCTAATTTTGAATTCAAATATTATTCAAAATTCGAATTAATTTAGCATAGAAAATTACAATGGATTCTGTCTTTTTCATTTTTTTGTATAAGCGAAACTTTAAAGATGGTTTGCTAAAATAAATTTCAAAGAGAAACTATTTATGAGATACTCAAGTGAATAAACATATGTTTTTTCAATTAACAAAGGTATTATGATACTATTTGTTTATATTTCCCTATATTCTTATGTGAAACCGGTTAGAAATATTTGGTTATCTAGTTTGCACATTAGTAACATCACAGCCAAGGATTTTTAAACTTCCGAATGTACACTAATATTATAAAGAGGAAAACTTGGTTTGGTTGTAATGAATAAGCTCAAAAACTACTGAACCTATTTTAAAAAATCTTTCACCATTCGAAAGCTATTTTAAAATCGGTCCAGTAGTTATGGAGCCTATTCATTACATTCCACGACTAACATAGGCTATTTATATAACATTATGTAACGGCAGCGAAGCCGCGCGGATCAGCTAGTACAAAACAAGTAAGATTTTAATTTCTTATATTATCGATTGCAGTATTCACAGCGCTCCGAACGGAATTCATAGAAAACGTGATCCTGTCATACAACCCAGATATACTTCATAAGGAGGAAGCCCGTGATGATAATGTGAAGAATGCTTTTACGAAGGCCTCACCCATTTCACTTGGCAGCAATGTTGGTGAGTATTAACATATTTATTGAATACTAACTTTGTTAAGGAAAGTATATGTTTTGTGTGTTGTAAATGTGTGTATATGCTAAGTGTACACCCTGAATCGGCAACTTATTTTTTTGGAAAGATGGTTACACATATAGATAAAAATTTAACTAAATATACTCGTATAAATACTCAAGGGACTGACTGACATGTGATTTAGCAACGCACAGCCCAAACTTTGGCCGGATCGAGCTGAAATTGGGCGTGCAAGTAGAAGTTATGACATCTGCTAAAAAGGCTGTAGTACAATCCCAGATATCCCACGGGTCTGGCCTATTTATGCGGGTGAAACGGCGGAGCACAGCTAGTATGAAATAAAAGTAACAGCATAAGAGGCAATACACATGGAAAAATGTTTCAACACATAGTGGGTACTGAGAATATTTATGTAGTTTGCATAAAGAAAGGTTTAGTAGGGTTAGCAATGCTATTCACTTAGTATTGTTGCTGTTGCACATAATATTTGGTAAGATAATATAATGTGATGTTTTCAGTATCAAACAATTTTGCATAATTATTTGCATTTCTTGCTTTTTTTTAAGAATGCAGAGTTCTAAACTCTTTGCTGTAGCTACATGTTAGTGATAGACCATAATAACTATGGAAATTTATTGTGCAATACCTAAACTACAATATTATAATTATTTTTTCCTTGAATTATATAATTATAACCTATAGTGACGCGGACGTTAAGGCTAGGTGCTACAAAAAACAATGTCTTTCATACATTTTTATCTGTATATTTAGATTTTATAGATTACTTAGTTAAGTTACCTTTATCCTACCTAAATACCCCTACTACATTTGTTCCCTAAGACATAAAGGCCTCCGGTATAATTTCCAAAAAAACTTCTTTAAAAAAGTACATATCGCGTACAGTCTATAAATCCTTTTAACGTAGTGCAAAACGGTTTTAACATCAGATCGGAAGATTTTTCGTTTTATTCCTAGTATGCGTGCCGATCGTAGAAAGCCGGGCTGGGCGTGTACTGGCCAAAATGTGGCACTTCGTGAAACGATGCCCCCTCCAGATCCTACTGTCCATTGTACGGTACATGCGAGGTAAGGGAATTTGTTTATCTTACCCTCTGTACCTAGGCACATTTATGTACGTGCCAAATTCGTAGCGCACTCGAAACGCTTAATGAAAAAAAAGTTTTGGGAAAGTCGATTATTAAATTGTATTCCCATCCCATTCCACTCCTCTCCTAACTTCCTATGATTAATCCTCTCTTTACCCCCTCCCCTTCCTTCAAGCCTTGTAGATGTTCATGGGCTGCGGTCACTGACTTAACATCTTGTGCACCGTATGCTCCATTGACCTGCTGTAGCATAAAAAAATGACTTATTTAACGGTGTTCAACTCAGTATAGTATAGTAAGTTACTGTACCTTTTAAGAAACTAATAACTCTATGTCCTTACTTTTTTTTAAGATATGCTTTACTTACTTGTACATTACTCCGGAGGCCTTTTTGTTTGCTTCTCCCATACCACTAAAATATGTATTAGATATACTACTGTTATAAACTAATAGAGAGGCTATGTAAAATTATGTCGAATGTAATAGGAATGTACTGTGATTCTACACAACAGGCCAATTATAGAACTAGTCATTTAACAACAAATCGCAGCTAGTCATGACGACTGTTAGCAAAGTGAGGGTAGTTGGGTCGTGACGTCAATAAGACGTTCGAGCACCAGGCGCAATCGGTACCAATGCGCCCAGATACTGAACGCACCTACTCTTTTATAGGACTTGACGACAGCTAACAACTATCAAGTGACATTTGTATAGAAAGATTACATACATTATTACTTATTCTAAGTTTATTTTTTAATGTACTCTTTTTAAAAACATGACTTATTCGGTTACAGGACGCATTTCTAGTACGGAGATAGAGGCAGATAGCGAGTCTGATGCCAGGAAATGTGAAGCCATCCTGCCTGGTATTAAAGTTCTGTGGGCTGTTTTGGAAGATTATGTGAAAGACGGTAAGATTTATTTTGTTACGAATGTTGGTGTTTTTTTATGGCATAAGTGTTAAATGATCAAGATCATAAACGCCCACAAGTTACGAAGACTTGGGAGTTATATAATACTTCGTAATAACTTTTTTAAAAATGTGTAAAATTACAATTTAATTGTATAGTATTCAACAAAAATAAAACAAAAGTTATTTCCTCTGTGTTCAGTGTGAGGAAGTTGGTCCAATTTTTGAGCAAAAACTTATTATTTAAGATAATAGTTATAAAAGTTATTATTCAACAGGGGAAGGCATAAAACATAACCTTATTAATTGTAAAATGTTTTCAGGTCGTGTCCAACAACTAGGCGTAGCAG
>LQNK01002490.1:200966-217718 GCA_001586405.1 Phoebis sennae | reverse complement strand
AATTTTGCAAAATATCGTAGAATACTACTTTTGTCTAATATGTCACTCGCATTTAAGTTTGTTCATTAAGAAACTTTCATTTTAATGGTTTTTTGTTGTTCGCACTTTTCAGTTTCGACAGACAATTTGTGCATTTTACGTTACTTAACTAATTTCTTTAATTTGTTCATCATAAGCTAAAATTGTTGATTTATGATTATAAAACCATTAATTATAAGAGAATCATTACATAGTTCCAATGGGAATAAATCACTGTAAAATTATAATTTCTTATATGTGCGTTTGGGCGAGGGTTCAGAAAAAAAGTGACAGTGAATACGTTAATGAAAACATATTGGTTGATTATATTTTTGCATTTCAATTGTTTGTTACACGGAGTTTGACAACCAATTTGTTATTTTTTTATAGTTCGGCCTGGCTTTTGTAATTTTTTAATTTTACACTCAATACGTCAAATCCCCAATATATGTGAGTAGTCTTGGCTATTTTATTTAAAAATATTAATAAATAATAGAGCAAACAAAAGGACATCATCAAATGTGTTGCCTTTTCGCCTAAACTATTATTTTTTAGTTCATTTTCTGGGTAAAACTTTTTTAAAATAAAAAAAAAATCAGAAAAAGTAAAAAGCTAACATTTGAAAAGTATGTATGCGAGACAAATAAATTAATAATATTTAACGTTTATTTATATTTACCCGTTAAAATTTTATGTATTTTTTATTATGTAGATGCATTGTAAAACGAATTGGTGCTTGTTCTATGAAATATAAGCTATTGTGATAGTATGAGTGAAATATAGCGGAAATAGTTATATAATCATTCCTTTTAATGTGTGGTTTCTGCTATTGTAATAATATAATGGTTTTTTTGAGATAAGTCTTGATTTTGCATCCAATTTTAGCTAACTGTCCACATATTTCACCTATTGGGGATATATTTTCTATACAAATAATGATGTGTACAATCAGAAATATATATATGTGACTATGGCTAGTCTCACACGCGATAATTGTTAATCCGAAGATTGACTATCTTAATTATTATTCCGATTTGAAAAATTGTTTTACTGTTAGATAGCCTATCAAATATCGAGGAAGGCTATAGACTATATATCATCCCGGTATTCCCACGGGAGCAAAGCCCTGGGACGCAGCTAGTCGTCAATATTATTGCGTGTGTGCGACTAGCCTTAGGGCAGATCAGCAAAAATATCTGCTGAATACCACTTGAAGTTATCCTAGCGGTAGATATTTTTGTTAATCTGTCCATATATGCTCCTGACTGTATGATTACCGATATGTGGATACTTAACTTAACTTATATTATCAAGCAAGGTGTATATGATATTAATTTAAGAACTATGTTTAAATTAGAAGACAACGTAAATTCTCAATTTATATTATTTTTTGAGTTTAAATTATATTTTGTTTTGGTGTATCATATGACAACATTAATTTAGGATTACGTAACATTTGAGAATTCAAAGAAATGCAAGAATTTTTATGTTATGAAATCTAGTTTTATTGTTTGGTTATCTTATATCTCATAATATGTGTTGATAAATAATATTAATTAATATAAAATAGAATATGCGAAAAATTGTTAGTTAAAAATGTTAATTATTGTCAAAGGTTTATTTAAGAATAAAATTTGCTACATATAATAGAATTGAAGTTTTATTGATATACCCTAAATTTTAAATAATAAAAAGAGAAGACGATTGAAATGATTTCTCTGAGAAGTTTATATTTTTTATTTAAACAACTCATTTGAGTATCAAATCACAAAATTATAGGTACTTAATATGAGAAACTACGCGGTACTTACATGTTATTATATTTTTCTGATAAGGGCGCTAAAATGATGATTGAATGCATAACATTTAATAAAATGACCTTATTGTACATAAACAAAAAGTCTTAACAAAAGACAGGGAATTCAGTGAAGACATGAAGCAATTTCACGACGACATTGGAATAAATAAATATAATCAGCGATACAGATATGCGTTGAATAGAATTTTATTTTCAAATGAAAGAATTACCTAAAATTGCGTGACTAGACACAATAAATTTAACACACACGACTTATAATCTTCCAAGAGAACTTTAATACAAATTTAATTCACGAATAATATACTTATTTGAGCCTGTCAAGAAAATGAGCAAATATGGCTTAATGCAGGGGTTCCCAATTGTATTGAATGTGCAAAAATATTTTTTTTATGAAACAGCGGGCAAGCGGAGCATGCGGTTCACCTGATTTTAAGTGACTGACCGCAGCCCGACAACAAAATGTCGCAGATGCCTTGTCAGCTTTAAGAAAGGTTAGGGGAGGAGGAGAGTATTAATGATAGGAAATTGGGAGAAGAGTACAATGGTGCGTCGAGCTTGGCCCTATCGTGGAATATTCTGCTCCCACTCTTATTGCTGAAAATAATATGCAGCAGAATTACCCTCTGTCACCTCTTACGACCCCCACGGGTAGAAATAAGGTGGCCACATATTCTAACCCGTCGCCAAACGGGATATAATACATATGATGGACGTACACGCCACACTATGGATGTGTAATATATTTAAATTATGCAATACCTATTCAAGCAACAAAGTATAGAAGACATTATAAATTAAGTTAACACGATAATGCCAACATTATAACAGACAATAAAGCATTAAATACGTTTTTACTCATAACTTTATAGCCGAGACCACCCCTTCTTTCCGTTATTTATTAATATTCTGTTCAGAGAGAACGGAGCGAAAATCTATAATTGTGTTAAAAAAGGGGTAACAGGAAACAGGATACAGCCTTCCGCGGACCCTCGGGCTTTATGAGCATAGTTTAGTTTTATCGTCGTAATATTGCATGTAATTGTGATGAAATCGGCATAAATAAATATTCCTGGATATTTACACAACGCCATCTTATCCGAAAGTAAGCAAAGCTTGTACTATGGAAACTAGATGACTGATAGACATACTTAAACATACTTTTTTTTGTAAAAACACACATACTATAGATAAATAAAAACCCGATAGTAAAGAATTACAATGTTCATCATATAATTTTCTACTTATGGGGTTCGAACTTGGAACCCACAACCTCCGGCGCAATGGACCATTGCTGTATCCACTGCGCTAATCGGGTCGTCACAATAAATCGTAATAATCGTCGGAATAAATTGTCCATGTGAAATGGAGAGCCAACTTCGTTATAAAAAAATAGCTGACCGATTTCGGCCATGGACATTGTGAACAGTATTCACTATTCTTTTACTCTCATAAACTGATGGGACAGAAATTATTTTGAGCGCCACGATCTTATACTTACATTATTTTGTCAGATACGTGGTGACTGGTGATACTAGTTACGTTGAATTGCACTATCCCCCCTATATTTAGGGCAGGGGTTCCCAAACTATGCGGCCCAGGAAGTATAGATGGGCATCACTTCATTGCTTCCCCTCCCCCCCATTGATTCGTTCCGAAAAAATTTGGGAACCCCTGGGTTAGGGTAAGGATACCCACACATTTAGTAATCGTCTAGAGTTTTCTACAGACCTTGCCGAACGTCCTAAACGAAAAAAAATGATCAAGATATTTTAAAACTTTAGCGGAAAAGGGTTGAAAAAGACAATTTGTGAAGATTTAGGAAGCCCTAACTATGTCATATGGGTTTCTAATAAAGACGGGACTTAATAAATCATTGTAATCAACAGTAAGGTCAGACACCTCATCACAATTAAAGCGAAAGGCAAGGACAACGTCACGTGTATCGTTACATCGAGAAAGCAAGAGTGCGACAATTTCACGCTCGTGGTGCGCACGCGCTGAACTTAAGCTTAATGGGGGAGCGTCAGCAGATACAATAGGGAACATCTTTATTTATTTTTTTATCTCTATTTAGAAAAGAAAAGATAAGTATATATTTGGCAAAATTAACAAATTAAAAGTTAAGGTATGAAAATGAATATAAAATAAAATGCAGTTATTGTGTCACTTTCGATTCTATAGCGCTAAATATCTTGTAATTATGACAATTGTGTGTCTGAGCAAGCAACGCATCATAGTTAAATTCGTCTGAAATTTGTGTGACAGTTAACTTTAATGAAACCATTACTATTGACAGTTTCTTTAAGTAGTGAGAAACTGGGCATTATCGAATTTCAAACGTAACAATACTAATATAATAGATAGGAAAGATTTGTTTTTTTTTGTTTATATTGAATAGACTCCGAAACTACAGCATTGATATGGATAAAATTTTGTACAGAGATTCTTTGAAACCCGATGAATGACATATGAAAGTTTTAATCCTGAAAATCCTACGGGAACGGGATATATACGCAGCTAAAACCGCGGAGCTCAGCTAGTACTTTAAACAATTGACACCTCTTTTAAGGCTGTTTTGATTCGTTAAACAGTTTTTGCTTACCATCTGGGAATGATTTATATAAATACGGTCTTTATTTTATACATTCCAACTTCTTTTCCGTCATCAAACCTTTAATTGATCATTTGTCTTTATTTAGTTAAGAAAACACCCGAATAGAAACAAACCATTATAAATTTATAATGTTATACAGTTCCTAATGAACTAATTGTAATTAGTATTTTTTATTCCTATATAATGATGAACACTTATCATAATATTAGGAACTCGCATACTCATTACTTTAACAAAAAGGAAAATATGACATATAAACGATAAAATACAACTTTTGATATAAAACGCTAACTAACATTGCATAATGCATTCCTCAGTCCTATTTCAGCTGACTTTGTATATAGAAATGGGGTGTTAAATATACAATGTCTTATTACTGAGATGTTAATATAAAACGTATTAATGCATAATTGCGAGTTATATGTTCATTAAAATTATGCAAAATAATATGTGCAAAAACTGAATGCCATTCTAAACACATGTGTTCAGTCATCTAGTTAAATTTACATTTAATTAGTATTATTAGTCTCATTGTAAAACCAATGGTTGTCTGGAAGAAATCGATCCTTAGCGATAAGTTGTTGTTGTGTAAATAAATATTGCTTGATTACATATTCAAAACTACCGAATTGAAAAAAGAATTTCTTATATATAGCTGTTTCATTCTGATTATTATGGCTGTGTCTTGAGAAAGCCTATCATTATATGCTATGTAGTATATAACACTTCTATTTATTCTTGGTTATCCTAAAATATGGATATAAAGTATAAACTCTTCTTTATATGCCAGTAATCCCCCAGCGCCCCCACAAAGGTCGGAATCGAATATTTATATATTGGTTATTTTATTTGTAAAATGCATTCCGTACGATGCGGATCAGTGGACACACTTGTATGACATTCTATACAAAGAATATTATTATCAATAACTAGCTGCGCCCCAGGCCTTCGCTCACGGTAGGAATATCGGGATGATATATACCCTATAGCCATCCTCGATAAATGGGCTATCTAAAACTAAAACAATTTTTCAAATCGGACCAGTAGTTCCTGAGATTAGCGCGTTCAAACAAACTCTTTAGCTTTATAATATTATAGTATATATAAGATTTTTGTGAGGTACAATATCGACCTTATCTCCCTATTAGATGTGTTGGTCCAATGCCTGCCTAAGCAATGCTCGACTCCAACTTCAGTAAATTTGTCAGATATATAAAAAACATTGGGAAATTAACGCGGTTTATTGTGCAATAATTTACAATATTATTTAACCCTACATTACGAACACTTTACACCGACCTTTACACCTTGAAATAATGTGTAATAACCGCATTTAAAATCCTTTAAAAAGTATTTTAATTCGATATGGAAACTCGCGTTAAAACAAACACTAGAATATACTTAATAATTATGTAGTTATAAATAAGTGAATGTGACCTAGGGCAATACGTTTATCCGATAGTAGTCGACATTGCAATTGATTGAATTATTACAGTAACGTCATTATTAAATTAATGAGACTGCATAGTACTAAGCAGAGAAATATTACATGGTCATTCATTCAAAATATGGATTGATTGAGCCAGTCTCATCATGTTACCTATTTTGCGAAGAAAAATTTCAATAAAATATACCGGGTGTTTGTCTATGCAGTCTTGAACATTTAAGGGGATATAAAGAAGCCTAAGCCGAAGATATTAGCGTAAAATATTTTTTATTAATACAGCATTATTTTTTTCTGTTTGTCATACTTATTAATTCCTATTATGTCATTCATATTGACAAAATAAAAATGAATATACATAAAATAAACAACAGTTTTAGTAATAATAGTAATCTATTTCTCCTCGCGTCGTAGGGTGTGTAGTTTTATACATTTCATTCAGAAATTTAATTCTTCTAAAATATCAAAGGTTTTTAATTTATATCTTTACCAGCAG
The DNA here is from genome assembly GCA_001586405.1 of Phoebis sennae. Classification (NCBI taxonomy): domain Eukaryota; kingdom Metazoa; phylum Arthropoda; class Insecta; order Lepidoptera; family Pieridae; genus Phoebis; species Phoebis sennae. The sequence continues at coordinate 211,327 of LQNK01002490.1, read as the reverse complement.
CTTCTACTACGCGTACATTATATTCCCTATTTTTTTAAGACTGCATAGATAAAACCTTGTACACAGTAGATAAATCTGTTTAGGAGGATATTAATTTAAATTGCAGGAATTCTGGTGTAAAAAGGAATTCTTATAATTTCTGTCAATCTGTTCGTGGTCTAATATACCGAGAGCTAAGACCATTTTTGGGTATGTGTTTGAGGCAAGCTGAAAACTTGTATGATGCCTCTCCTATTATACCCTGACATGGATCTGCAGGTCTGGCTAGTGAGTAGCGTGTAATAAGAAATCTGCCAGGCTCTTTTTGCCTGCTAGTGCTAGTTTGCCTGCTAGTGAAAAAGGTGGCACTCAGCATTTGCAGCAGTGCAGACTGTATCGTGACTATGCTGAGTCCTTGACTCGATTCGGCTTGTAATAGTCTCTTTATTATTACATGTTACGACTGAATCTTATTCCTTTACTTTTTCACCGACGTAATATTAATGTTAAATGCTGTATTAAGACTTTCAGGACTCCCAACTGTATTATTTGTAACGTTATCAATGATGTTCATCACATATTGATGGAATGTGTCCGTAACGCACATCTAAGATCCAACTAAGTTATTGAAGTGGGTGCTTGTAACAGTGTATTAACAGATCCGTCTTCTACTATTTGAACGTAGCTAGTAAGCCGTTAATTTATTGTTATGTTTTTTGGGTAATTTCCATTTTGTAATTGTGTAATTTTGGCTAGTATCCGAAAGACATTATCGCGATAAAGAAAAAAAGATTTTCAGTTTTATAAGCTTATTTTAAATAAATTAATATTCTGGGACAGTTAACACTATGCCATGTAGTCCCAAAGCTTACAAAGCTTGATCTATGGAGTACCTCACTGCTACAACGGATAGACTATATTAAATCTAATATATTCGGTTTATTTTCTAATGTCGTGTTTTGCTAACCGTCCCCGGCAGCCGATGCATGCATGGATCTCGCCAAAATTGTGCACACAATTTGCCGCTTTCCATACGCGTTGTGTAACACGGTAACTTTATTACCAAACCTATTTGTGGTTTTCGTGCATTTTCTCCAACCCGGTTTGGTTTTAGAGTGGAATCTTGAATGCCTGATTTGAATTTTCAACGTAGAAGATACTTCGAATGATATATAAATCCTATTGCGAAGATTTTAAAATAAATAAGTTTTTGCCAAACAATATATATATAATATGTCAGTTCTATTTTTTGAAAAACGTTATTATTTTTCCATTTTAGCGTATTGTAGAGCTTTCAATTTCCATTGTAGAGCATTGGTTTAAATATCCATAAAACAATATACTTATGATTTCATACATATTATATAGTTGAATTCTGAAAAACAATGTAATTCTTCACATAAAACAATCATTCTGAAATACCAACACAAGTACGTTATTTTTTACTTCACTGCACATATATTTATTTTGTGTGATCGCGACTAACTATGTCATCGTGTTAACAATATTATTATATGAAAGTATCTTCTACTGCCTGTTCCCATTCATAATAATGTTGTAGTTTTCATCTTAGAATTTGGACTGCATTTGAGATTAGTGTGGAATTAGGTTTTGCGATTGTTTTTGTTTATTTACTTGTGTTTAAAAGAAAAATAAATTGCATTTCCACAACCTAAGTGACGACACTTAGGTTGTAAGTTTGTTGCTGCTGGAAATCAGCGTGTCAAGTTAAAGGCTTACATTGTGCTGAGTCTGTAACCCTTTTGCTGTACACAATATAGATATTCTCTCTCTTTATACATGTTTTTTTGTTCACACAGTTTGCAAATCCAAATTGCGATTAGGTATTACCAAAATATTATTATTAAAGTATACCAAGGCGAGGTTTCTAAGATATTAAAATATAGAACGTAGCGCTACAATGCCGACATTATTTTAACACATTTAGACCTGTTTCCTATCACATTCTTCTCCCATCCTTTTCTACTCTCCCAACTTCTCGTTATTAATCCTCTCCTTACCCGCTCCCCTACCTTCAAGTTTGCAAGACATCTACGAAACTTTGCAGTTGTAGATGTTCATGGGCTGCGGTCAGTCACATAACATCAGGTGAACACACGCATTATATAATTTATGTTACATTTCCATTTCATGAAGAAATTATAGCTTGAAAAAAATTTATATCACTATACGAGTATTTAAGCTTTCATTTCACGGGCAGTAGCCGCAGGGCGTTTGTTTTTTTTTTAGGTGCAATCGCAGCATGATGCGGTTCTCCTGATGTTAAATGACTGACCGCAACCCATGAACACAAAAGCAAATTGTCGCAAATGCCTTGCCGGCTTGAAAGAAGGGAAGGGGATAGGAGAGGATAAATGGTAGGAAATTGGAAGAGGAGTAAAGCAGGATGGGAGAGGAATGGGATAGGAATACAGGCCTCCGGGCACCCGCTCACCGTACGAAACACAGTGTTTAATGCCAATCTTCTGCAGGGGGGGTGGTACATACTCCGGTGCAAGCTTGGCAGAATCGTTCAATGATCAGTTCCTACTCTTTTATTGCTAAAGATGTTATTTGGGAGAATTACCCTCTGTCGTCTCTTACGACAACCACGGATAGAAATGGAGTGGTGGTTAATGTTAAATTAATTTCGCCATTGTAGTGCAACGTTGTAGACTTTTCAGAATACTCTCAAAGCTCTATCTCTTACCTTAAAACTCAAAATATTACACTCATAGGTTTAAGTTATTCATTTTCATATTAAATATGTCTCATGGTTGTCTTCTTACTTTCGATCGCAATCACGACGAACGGAGATGAGCGAAACGTGGCACGCACCAGATACTCACATGATTGTCGAGTTTTACTTGACAATGTTCACTGGCCACTCACCTTGACAGACAAAATAAACATTTGAGACGAGTTTTGTCTCTTAAAAACTATGAATTTTCGGCCATAGCAGCCTAGACTAGCACAAGTGTGCGCGCAAACATAGGTGCTCTCTTTTCCTGATAGGACGAAAATGTGACATGGATGGAGAGATCAGGCGCAAGACCGACGCCTTAACGTGCTCTTTGAGACGGGTGTACAAACGCTAAAATTTACTAATTAAGGGCTATTACTATACGGTTATAAGACGACATAACCAGAGTGACCAGCTAGAAGAACATTTTACAAAAGAAAACAAATAAGAGTTACTATTTATTTGGACCAATATTTATGGAATAAAACTATTATATAATATATCTATATTTTAATGCTACAAAGGCTGGATACTACTACAAAATAAAAATAAAAGAATAAAGAAAGAACTATTAAACCCTCATGTGGAGAGTTCCGTCACCCAATTGTAACTACTGTGGCGTTCCGTTCTGCTGCACGTTCTTATGGAATGTGTCTCCAACGAATCCTTTCGTACCGACAAGTGTCGACAAATTCTAAAATTTTCTTCGGACATAAATATTATTTTATAATTTTGGCAGACCCTTACTCAGATGATACAAAATTGCTTAAACAATTGTATTTAATTGCATTTAAAAATAAATTGTAATTTAAATTTTAGGACAAAAAATTAGGACAAAGAGACCCTACTCGTTTAATGATGCCCAGATGTCGTACTTCACTTAACAAAAAGAATGTATATATAATGTGCATCAAAATATTTAATAACATCCCAAAGGCTATTCGTGAGCTACCAACGAACACCTTCAGATATAAATTAAGAGACTGGTCAATAAAGCAATGCTTATATGACATGAATGAATTCAGTAGTATCAATAATAACCAGATGACATTGTAAAATTATATATTGTATTTCTATAATTGTATTATTTTTTTTTTCTTTTGTATTTGTATTTATATGTATATTCCAATATTTGCATGCCAGAAATTGGCGAATGTGTTGATCTGTGAGACTATATGTAACAACTTGTAACCACTTTCATGCAAATAAATCTGATTTGAATTTGAATTTTGATTTGAATTTAAAATGTTAAGTTAGTTACTAAGTTAGTTACTTTAAGAGATAAAAACTGTACTTAGATGTATGTGTATTTGAGCGACATAATCATTTACTGATTAAGCTCTTCAATAAAGATTAAAAAAAAACTATTAAACGATGACCCGTTTGGCGCAGTGGTTTGCATTAAGTAGTCTATTGCGCCGGAGGGTGTGGGTTCGATCCCAACGAACAGAAAATTATGATGTGATGAACATTATAATTTTCTACTGTCTGGGTGTTCATTTATCTATAGTATGTATGTATTTACAAAAAAAAAATAAAGTATGTTTAAGTCTATCAGTTATCTAGTTTCCATAGTACAAGATTTGCTTAGTTTGGGACGATTTTTAAATAAAAAATGACGATGATAGTGAATTAGATAGATAGAGGTATAGTTTGTATGTTCAATTGATCATATTTAGACGTAAAATTTCTCTTTCATAAACCATATGGGTAGAGCTGGATAGTCTCTGTGTCATTTACCCGCTTATATCTCTAGTTCCAATTGAATTTCCGGGATAAAAACTATCCTATGTCCTTTCTCGGGTTTGGAACAAAATTTGTACAAAATTTTATCTAAATCGGTTACGTGGTTTCATCGGGAAGAAGAGAGACAATCAGGCAGCTACTTTCGCATTTATAGGTAATATTTTAAGGAATTTTAAGGATTCTCTTTGTAAAGAGAATCCTTTATTCGGTTATGTATTTTTAAATAATTTTTGTCTTAGATACCATTCAAATATTTTTTAATTATATATTTTTGTACATTTGAATAGTTCAATTGGTTAATCACTGCTTAATGATAAATCAATAATTGCGAATATCTGAAAATAGTTTACTTGCCCTTGAAAAAATATTAACATATTGTACAGTGAGTACAGCGAAGGAAAAAAAACAGGGTTTACTGAAAAGATAATTTAAATTAAAATAAAAAATATCAAAAATACATCAATATTTATAAATAAATTCAATAATGTTTTACCTAAACTAAAATATCCACATAAAATCTAACACATTTAATAAAATTACACACCATTTACCTAAAACGAGGAAAACCTCGATAAATAATACAAAAAACGTCCATATAACAATTTACTCCTACCTAAATTAGTTTGGGAAGATCCCATAATGGCCACGTCTCCATTTTGGTCCATTCAGATGTAAACATCGCGTTGTCTCCCTCTAACACGCACAATTACCGCACGCGAGACAGAGACAGACGAGATGCAGTTTCATAGTCAATCATACGTAACTGTAATAAAATTAAAAAAATATATTTTACTTCTATTATCTATGCTCATCAAAAATACGAGGTAATAGAAACTGATTATTAAATTTACATACGCTTCAAATTATCTCCTAGTGCTTATTAATGTGAATTTAGAGATAACTTTATTAGAAATTATATTTTATTTCTCAAGAAATAAGGTTAAAATTGCCTTGTTTTTGAATTAACTGGCATAGGATGTTTTCGAAGCAGGAAAGACAAGATTAGTGTTAAATCACCTGTAAAATCATGTTGTCTCTTTTTAATAATATTCAACTTTGCTTATGTGTAAGTGAGAAAGGTATAATTTTGGTAGGAAGTTTAAAACGCTTTGCGCATACGTTTGTTGTTGACTCAACAGGTTTTATCAGGGGACGCCAACAATTTATTGTTAATAATAACTTTAAAAATATGTTTTAAAATAATTATTATGTTAACCTGAAGTATGACATGGTTTTTTTTGGTATTACATTTTTTTATCATTTAATTGACTTATATTTTAGGAAAGCTTGTTTAAGAATCTGTTATTAGATTGTTTAGTTTGAAATACTTCCGTTTTGATATCACATGATATCGCTTAGATAAAAGCTATATTATAAAAAAATATAGAGAATAAAATGAATAAATAATATTTCAAGCGTTTTCTCAATCATTATCCTATCACTATCTATAGTTGAATTTATTGACGGAATACGCATGAACCCAAAAAGGTTGTTCATACCTGAATCAAGCGTTCGCTCAAGTTGAGGTGCGCATGCGTCTCCAGTCGATCGTGTTCATCGCCGGCGCGAGCTTATGTGTGTCGTTCGAATTTCAAATTCAAATTTCGAACTCCATCCAAAATCCTCGCCGGAATATTTTCTTTTTTTTAAAAACGCGGACGTTGGAACTCACAGATACAGCCAAGTGTTGCCAGTGGGATGTTTTTAATTCGTGAATTTATTATATGTGTTAAAGTTTATGTGACAAGTTGCGGTTAAAGTTCACTACGTTCAGTGGATGTACTTGATTGCTAAACGTGCTCAAATTATGTGTGTATGCTGAACAATAAATTAATATTGCTGTTTTTTTGGTCAATTTGGTACGTATGTTTCATATTAATAATAAGTACTTAGTCATTGAACGTCGCTCCATGATCAACTTTCGTAATAATTTAAACAATTATTTTAATATGAGGAAATTATCGCACCTATAATTTAATACTCAAAACAAATCAATTCTTGGATATGTCATCTTTCTGTTTTGAATGACTTATGAAATATTTTATTTTTATATTTTTAAGTATTCATCTCAGTTTCTTCCTTCTTCAGCTTTTTGTAGCTAAAATTTTTAATATCGCTAACATCGTAAAAAGTTTGCAAAATCGAACATATGCAGCGCAATCAATGAGTTTAGTCTATGTTAAAGTTGCTAAAAGCGCCATACTTATCTGATTGCCGTAATAAAATCACGAATATTTTCTATAATACAAAATTACCGTCGGAATCACATTCAAAAAGTTTATTTTACAGTCATTTAAAATATTTTTTTAAGGAATAAAGCCTTTCGGCCCTTCATGAGAAGTCATAAGTCTCACTTTTTTACGAAAAATACCTTGTAATAAAACTTAAATTAGAAATCCTTTGAAAGGAAATCCCGATATTATAGCAGTAGAATACGTAACTAAACGCTTTCTATGTATAAAAGAGAAAAATGTACCTACAAGTACAGACCATAAAGAGTGATAACATTTCTAAAGGTTCAGAAGTTTTTTATCACTAATCCTCAAGTGATGGTCAAAACAGAAACTAAGCATTCGCACAAACGTATTTCTCTAAATATTTTATACTTCTCTGGATGTTGCGGTTCTTATAAACACAGGTTCATCTACAATTATAATAAATAAAAAAGAAACAAAAAACTATTCATAAATTTAAAATTTCGAATCTACGATTTTAAATTTGGAATATTCGACTCCCATTTTGAGTCGTTATAAATTAAATTTCTACGTTTTTGTTTCACATATTTAATTGAATAATGGTAAACCATCGGAAAGAAGCAGGGAAGCTCGACCTATCACCCCCATTTGCATACGTATTGGAAAACATACCTAAACGGTTGAATAAACTCTGTAATGAGCTTCAAATTTATTATATTCATTTCAAAATTTGTACTTAATGAGACATATTTGCTTTGGGTTTCCGACAATGTCTAAAACCATACTCTATGTAATCGGATTGCCATCTAAAAGTTTTGGCAATTTATTTTTCTGGTGTAGGTACAGTCTACTCTTTTTATAAAGACGTTATTTGTGTTTTTCGGTCATCTAAAAACCTTTTAGCTACTTAGCTTATATCTTGTAAAACTAATTTTGTAAATCAAGCCTAAATCTAGTCAGGAATAAAAAAAATCCATTTATTTCGAACAATAAAATAGTCCATATTCATTTCATAATTTAGTACATTAATTTTTAAATAATTAAGAATACAATTTCATTATTCATTTCATGTAATATTTAAAATAACTTTATGTATAAAATATACGAAAGTCGAAAGAAATGAGATATTTTTCGATAGAAAATACAAATGTATGCAAAAATGGTGATTACTTAGTTTGCATTTCTCATGGTTGAAGCTTTCGACAAAAAAGATAAAAACCGCAGACAATTTGTAAAATCTATGTTTTCCAATGATTTTTCTGTCAATACAAACTGTTTGAAAGGTGTATATCTAAAATCTCATGGAGGCGAAATAAATTTATTGCCATATTTAGCTTAAGAACACGCATAAACTTTTTCAAAGACATAAGTGGTAGTTCCTACTATTTCTAATTAGGAATTCCTGAAGTTGGTACGATCACGTATTGGAATAGGTTCGTCATGGAATCTATGTGATCATAAATTTAAACGGAACACGGACAATATTAATAACATTTCCTCATCTTTTCTGTTTTGACGATATGCATAGTTACAGAAGCAACCTTTATAATTATATTGACAGATAATTATATACTCTTATACTTAATTCTGCTTCAAACCTCAGAGGAATTGTAACTACGACGTAGATTTCAAATGTGCGAGTCACTTGATAGATCATGATTTACCTTTGGTTTTAAAAGATTTATAATAACAAGTTATTTCTCATTTTTCCTTCGGTATCATTTCGTTTTTTAATTCATTTATATAATTCCTTGTGGTTTTAAAAAAATCCCGATTTATTTTTATCCAATAATAAGAGATCGTGTCAGGAAGTCCTTTTTATTTAGATATCAATTTGCATATTCATTTATTCGCAGTAGTAGGAATTTAAGGAAATAATGAATAAGAATGAAGTGGCCGTCGTATTTTGAATATTACTTCGGAATTCAACAAAATATTCAAATTTAAATTTTAAATGGCTAACATTAAAATTAATTTTAAACATTTCCACTTCGGATGTGCATTTTTTATATAATAAAACTTTTGGCAAAGTACAAGTTTAATACCTACGCGATAATTAAAATCATAATATATCTCTGCGGATGATGTTTTTATGACGTTTTTGAATTACCAAAACATGAAATGTTTTTGTTAAGTGCGGGACTTATTTTTAAATATGGATGCTTTGTTCCGCCAACATTATTCATATGTTTTTATAGTAAGCTTTGCCCGTGGATCCGTCTGTGAAACCAAAGAGTAATTTGATATGAATGGCCGCGTTATAAAGCGTACATAGACGATTAGCGAGTAACATTGGAGATGTTGCAACGGTTCTTGCAATAAATAATAATAATTAATATAAAATGAAAGTTGCCTTTCTGATATTTTATCGTGATATAAAGTTTCAATAGCTGCATAATATATCCTGTATCTTGTATAGAACAAGAAAAGTGACTGAATATACCAAAATGTATAAAGAATGTTGTAATTTATATCCCGTTTAATTTTCTATTTATGATTTGCTCGCGTAAATTTGCTGGTACAAATAGTTCTTATACGTCTTATAGTCCAATGGGTAACCAAGCAAAATATAATTATAATAGTTCTAATTCAAATACGCATGTTATAATAACTATTTAACATTATCGACTCATCGAATGCAAATAGAATTTTAATCTATTCATTACACATACTTATTCGTATGATATTCTATCGTTATTGGTTTTTAAGCGTTCAAATATGGAATACAATGTCATAGAGCCAGGTCGTTATGACTAAGTCGAATTGTCAATGTTTAAAAATGGAATTTCGTACTCCAAATTTAAATTCTTCAATTGAAAATGATTAATGCTGGTCGAAAAAGAATTTAGTTTAATGTTTGTAATTTGCCGCCAATGAAGTTTGAATTTTATTAAATGGCGGCTTAAACTTTACATTTCAATTAAATCAATTTAAATGCATTGATGACTCATACGTTAGGACGTTAATAACTATAATTTACTAGCATTATAAATGATGCAAAAATAAATTTATAATACGAGAATTGTAAACTTAATTGAAATTCAGTAGCGATCGTTTACACTAGATTTTTATCTTTAAACTGTCTAGTGCTGTGACACATTGTCGATAGGTCTTACTCGATAGATAAAATCGTGCTTACGATAATAGTGAGAGGTCGATTAACCCAAAATATTTATACAGATAACAAAATGTTACGATATTTTACACAGATAAAAACAAAAGGTAACCTTTAATGTTTGGACAATCTTTTTAATCTGTATAGTGTTGAAATGTTATTAAAAATAGAATTTTTTTAAACAAATGTTAATTTTGATTGCAGAATTATTTTAGGAATTCAAAAATTTACACTTTATATAACTTTTTGACATAAACGATTTTGATGAACATTACTGTTAGTTCTGTTTTTAAATGAAAATGTTTTCCCGCTTCATCTAGGCCGCGGCGGCCAATCTCAATAGACAGACATCACATTGCCTATGCTTGAAATTAAGACACATTTTCGTGGATTTCCGATAAATTTTCCTAAATCTTTGTTTTACTTATTTTTATAATATTATAATTTATAATATAAAAATACGTTTTAATTGAAAAATGTTTATGTAAGTTTGAGGGCAGGGAGTAAAAGCTTTGCTTATTTTTGCTGACAAGGGGGATGGGGGGGGGGGAAATTGTAGATCTGCTTACGTAATATTTGCCCG